>QKQZ01000283.1:0-28771 GCA_003595255.1 Solenopsis fugax | reverse complement strand
GGCACGAACGACGATCCGAGCGGAGCGCCGCGCGCCGCGTCTCATATAATTGTGTATGTAGCGTAGGCGGCCACCGCGCGTTTCATGGTTCCGAGTGTTCCAACCGACGACGACGATGAGTCAATTCTCTTGAACGGAAGGATGACATTCATTTGCATGCCTGCGATCTTTTCGGTAAGCCGACTGTAGACGTTTCTCGTCCTTTAATCCCATCGGTTCTCTCGAATCGGCTCGATCTACAGCCGGCGGCGAACATCGCCGTGGCGCCTCTCGCGAAGAGAGGGAAGCGACTCCGTCTCTACGAGTCTCGCGATTTAAATTCAAAGATGGAGGACCATGTCCGTACTCACAAGAGTGAGTAGAGAGTACGAGGCGGGAATCGTCGTTTGTTTGTGTAAAGGTCATTCTACACAATCTACACAATAGGCCTGTTCTTTTTAGCTGCAGTGGCTGCACTAGTTCACAGTTTAGCCTTTTCCTTTCTCATGTTGAAAGAAAAAAGATACCCGTACAGCACGGAATTGCAAAGCCATTGCAAAATATTGCTACAATGTTTTAGCATTATTGCAGCAACGATAAAATGTCCGTGATTCTTCACCAGATTTGGAGATTTTTAATATCTTCTAGGATGCTTTTAGATTCTCCACTCGAATGTTCCCAAGTGTCATTTTATTCTTATTGTTAGATAAAATGATACTTGGGAGTATTTGAGAGGAAAATCTGAACACTCCTGAAGATTAGGTTTTTATGTATTGACAAAAAAGAAATTTTTTTTTCTAAAATCTCCATGGCAGAAAAAATTCTACAAAATAGTATTCTACAAATTTAAGAAATGCTATAAAAATCTATATGAAAATTTCAGAATTGGAATATTTTTCTTAATTTTTGTAAATTTTTGTATTTTTGTAATGTGTCGTTTTTATGATTTCTACGAATTTCTCAGTGAAAATGAACAACAGTCTACATATTTTTAAGTAGCTTAATTACTCTCTAACAGAAAAAATTTCTATGAATAAGTACAAAGTCCTAAAAATAAAAATTTGTAGAAATGATTTATTTGTCGTAGAAATATGTATTTAATTATTAAAATTAATAGAAGGATTCCAATTCTAGAATTTTTTATTATTTTTATTATTTTATTATAGATTTTTGTATTATTTCTTAAATTTCTATAAAATTTTTCCGCCAGGGCTGCTGAATTATGGAATAGCTACGTTCAGCAGAAGAAGTAACTTTGCAATTGTAAAACTTTTAAATATGATTGATGTTATTTTTAAATTTTCATTATATTAGATCTAAATATTGATATAAACCGAGATTGCCGTAAATTGCAAAATTATGGCTACATGGATTATGTACGTATTATTTGTGTTATGTTTACACGAATCTTTTTCATGTAGACAATACAAGCAATGTAAATTATTATAAATTGATAACACAATACCGAAAGGTAATTAAATTATTAAATTGTTAATTATTAAATTAAGTTATTGAATTGTTAATATATTTGACTTTAGTATTCATGAAATGAAAATACATACTTAATATTAAAAATTAAAAAGAAAATGGAATATTATTTTTATTATTTGTAATGAAATCTGAATCTTCTGATCCAGTGATTATTGTTTAGAAAGATGAGATGTAAAATATAGTTTATATAATATACATTGTATACAAATAATATAGATTATTTATATTTTACACGTAAATACCCAACTATGATATAAATCAATCATATTAAAGAATCTTGCAACAATTGCACAGTTGCTTTTTCTGCTGAACGTCAATTATCTCACACCGTAATTTTCCGTTTTATTAATATAAAGCCCATATTCGTTTAAAGAACTGTTGCCAAGTTTTTGTTATTCATAAATATCTCTATCAAATTTTGTATATTATTTGAATATTATTTGAATATTAAATAGAATACTACGTGAACTTATCAATTTTAATGATTTTAAATAAACATTTAAAATTATTAAAATTTATTGTGAGTTTACTTTTCAAAATCTAGCATTATAAATCTGTTGATTTCTTAAATAGAAGTCTGGTGATTAACTTTTTAGAGTTTGCACGGCAATCTTAATTCTAAATAAGATGCAGGACATGGTTCACAGGTCGCAAACGCAAATGCAACAGCCAAATAAAATTAGTAATATTATTGGCTTCTGATTTATGTAGAATGTCCTTAATGCGATCCTTGCTTCAATTCGACAATTGCGGGAAGCAATGCCTCGAACGCGAGTTCGCGATCCGCGCGAGACTCGAAGACTCGCGACTCTCGAATCTCCAGAACTCATGTAGGTCGACACGTAGGTCCCCTTCGAGCATACCTCGCATCGTTTTGCCCGCGGGATTCGCGCGCGTCGTTCATTCAAACCGCGCGGACAAGCTTCCAAGGCGCGTGCCAGAATAGATTCGCGCTATTTACTCCAGTACAAGTTCTCTGATGCTAAAATGTAAATCGCTTTCAACTACTGCTACTGCCGCTAGCTTGTCAACAGCAGTAACTTACCAACTTACGTATCCTAGTAGCACAATGTTGGCAAATTCATTGACGCAATATTAGCCCAATGCATCTCCAATGTAAATAGTACTGCGCCAATAAATTGTGCTACTAAGGTACGTCAGGCTTGTTATCATTCGAATTTAAATTATTGTAAATACTAAATACTAATTGTTTGATATCTTAGAGAAATTTAAAGTTGAATTTTTCCTAATGACAATGTTACTAGAGATTTTTATTCTTCAAAGATTCCATTGAGCAAGAAAAAAATCAACTTTTTATTGCCTTAAGATTTAACAAGTTATTTCTTGTGTACTTTTGGCTTGCTAACACAATCTGGACATATATAGATAGAGATGTCTTTATTTATTGTTTTCAAGAGTTTGAGAAATCTACTATTAAAATTGTAAAATTACAATTTTGACATTTTTTGATGATTAATAACTCTGGACTGGGATGTGTTACAAACTTCCGCAAGTTTGAAACAAAAGATCTAAACTACCGCTGTAGGATAAAAAATAAACCAAACAAGGGTAGCACCTAATCCTGCTGAAACTGACTTTATCTAATCTATGAACTCGTTCATAGATTGGACACATGAACGGATACCATTCTTTGGATTGTTTCTTATTTGGATTTTTTGCTACTTTTATTAAATCTAATATATTCTCTCTCTCTCTCTCTGTATATATATTTTGTAAATATTTCTTAATTTTTACTGATCGATACAATGATATAAAACTTCAGTAATATAAGCCCTGAGTAAATAAAGTTGCAATACCTTTCAAAGGCTTTCCAATAAAATTCAAATGTAAATGACACATACAAACATCCATGTGTACAAAATGTGGATTTGGTTATCCTTAAAATGTTTTTATATTTGCGACGCGACTCGCTGTTCAAAAAAAAAAATATATATATATAAAAAATTGTCACAAACGGTTGATTGAAAATACACTCGAACACCACGGCGATTGACGATAATTTAATTCGTCGATAGCTTTTCTCCAAGGTCCCCTCGTCGATCGAGGTTGCGTCGCCGCGACGCCGGCGACGCGACGGTTTAACGCTCGATCGAGTCCCTGGACTTTCCACGGTTCGTTTGCATATTACGCACATACCGGGCGAGCGCATTGGCAACATATTATGGTCCATTGCACGCAGAAAGATACTTTACGCCCCCTCTGTACGTACGGGCGGCCGACGCGCACGTGAGTCCGGAATGCCAGACATTTCGACAGCCTTTTATGCGCCGGCGGCGTAGATCGATAAAATTGCGTGCGATCATACATATGCAGTGCAATCATGTAAACGCATTATGCACTCCGGTATTTCGTGTGAAGCGAAACACATACATCGGCTTTGTTCGACTATGCCGACCGTGGGATATTAACACGTCAATATAACCTTTACATTTACTGTTTATAAGGTGGACTAAAATTATGTTGAAATTAAATTCGGGGATCACCTCGCGTTATTCAAGAACGATTGCAATAATCGAATTTTTATGAGTTTTTATAAACCTCTCAAAAATCAAATGATCTGATATATAAAATGAAGAAAGTTTATACTAATTGTGCTCTGTAAATCGGCATTAGTGTATTATTCGCTGAAACTAATGAATAATTTGATTTCTAGCTAATCACGAAAAAAATTTTTGCTGAAATAAAAAATTGGCTAGATACATATCTGAAAATAACTTTGTCAAATTGTCAAAATAATTATTATATAATGGACGTTCAAGATAAGCATGATTTCGGGGATGATGAGCAATGCTATAATATAATAAGTCTTATCACTTAGCAACCAACTTGAGCGTTCCACATTATTTTAATGATTTAATAAAATTATTTTCAGATTACTTTCTGTATCCAGCTACATTTTTAGATACTTTAACAAAATCGTTCTTTCCATGTATATTAATAACTATATCAATAGTGATATATGCATTGATGTTAGTAATAATACACTGAATTAGAGAGAGAGTATCCCTTAATCGAAGTAACTGAAGGACAGTGAATGAACACTGTATATAATCAATGATTTTGATTACAGTTAATATGTGTACATGGAAAGAACGATTTTGTTGAAGTATCTAAATATTTAACTAGATACACAGAATATAGATCTGAAAATAATTTTATTGGATCATCAAAATAATTGTGATATTCAAGCATGATGAGCAACGCTGCAAAAAAATTTAACATTCTAACAATTCAGTTTCAGAGTCCAACATAATTGCTTCAATGGCCTCACAAAATTATTTTCAGATCTGTATTCAACTAAATTTTTAGATACTTTAGCAAAACCGTTCTTTCCGTGTAGCACTGCAAATCAGTAATGGATTTTCTACAATAAGCTGTTAGTAATAAATCAGAAGTCAGGAGCGAGTTATAAGTGAGTCAGCAGTGTATCATAAGACAGTAATAAGTCAGTAATCAGTGACTTCAGTGACTACATATGGAGATGACTAAATTCTATTTCTTACAATTTAAAATTTAGATTGCGTTATAACTGATCAATCAAAAAGCAATATGTATTTGCCATTTCGAGAGAATTGATCAGAACAGACTGATGCAATGATCTAATATGACTTATTTTAGATGCAAGTTTCCTAAGATTTATGGCTTACTCGTATAATTCTGACTTATAACTAGTGTAGTATGATTGGTGACCAACGGCTTATTGCAGAAAGACCATACGATTTCACATATTCAGATTTAGAGAATAGTATCAAAATTAAATTCGCAAAATGTGGAATCTCAAGCAATTCAACTTTGAAGAGACTAACGTCTCTCTTACTACATGTAACTCGATAAGTATATGCGGAATACGAAATAGAAAAATGTGAGCTAGTAGAGATTTCCAAAGTTACACGCGGGATAAACTTCAGGGTGCATAAATGGGTTGAAAATTTATTCTTCCGACAACTCTTTCTCGGGAGAAAAATCGAGATATATTCTATTTCGCACGAATGCATTTCTGTATAATAACGGATGACGGTTTTACTTTGAAAGTTTGATGGTTGCGTCTGAACACTTGACGCGAAACCTGACCTGTTTTGACTGTAGTCAAAAAGGCTCAGCTTTACGTTAATTTTTCATGATGCACTCTCACTAATGCGCACTCTTTTTTTGCGAAAGTTATCTGAAGCGCTGTCTCTCCTTTCATTTCGCGCTTAATCCCGGCAAACACAAAGAGTCAATATCATTGGCAGAGCCCCTCAGTTAATTAAATCTGCTTAGTAATTCCCTTTCTTCCTAAACTGTAATAAACTGTAATCCAGATAGAATAATAAGATTTGTTTAAGCATAACCGAATCAAAGATTTATTCTTTTATAACTTTCGCAGACGAAATATTTTTATATAAATAATAGTTTGGCATTTTGTAATGTTCTTAATAATGCCTTATTCTCACGTATAACTGGAGATAATATATATATATATATATATACATACATATAACTGATAATATATATATAAATGGTATCCGGATACTGCAAAGAAAGGATATTGTGCAATTATAAAAAAGCATCTTTTTGCGTCGGAACAAGTTGCAACTGGTGCAAGGTTGCGAGCTCTACTATAGAACATACGAAAGTCGCATAGCCTCGCACTGCGTCACAATAATATAACGATATCCGATGAATAAATTCCTTCGAGAAACATTGACATCGTGCGCTTGCGGAAAGGCGCGGGACGCGATAAAACGCTGCGAGATGAAAAAGTAGATTAAAGTATGTACGTTCCCGCTTTCTTGTTGTTACACGTAAGAAACGAGTACTCGTTCGGACCACGACGAGAGTGAGAGTAATCCTGCAACTTTCGTTTATTCCCGCCCGGCAACCTCGTGATGTCATAAATATGACCGAGTATCGTAATCCGAATTGGCATTCTCGAAGTGAAAGGTACGGCGATGGAGAAAAGAGGTTGATGCTGGAAACGAAAACGCTGAAACCATACCAACGTTTCTCAAATACAAAATTTTGCATTAATTTATAAAATGTCTTATTAAAGAGGTTCTTTCGCTTAGAAAGATGGAAGTGAGTCACGTGACTTTTCATATGTTTCAACACTGGAGCTTTTGGCAATTGCAGTTCAAATAATAATGAACAATTCGAATTACATGTGCTAACAAGCCACATCACATTGAAAAAGAATTATATAATTCATGAACATTTCAAACTCTTATACTGAAACTTTATTCTTTTAATTTCCAATTATTCTTTAAACTCTATTTCTTTACATGAATATAATTTTTCAAAATTTTTTAATATTTTGTTTGTTTATAATTAAATTACTTAAAATTCTCTTTTTCACATGATTCAGTGCTATTTTAGAAAGTTATTTTAAAGAAAACTATGCTGTTAAAAAATTTGAAAATATTAAAAAAATGCCTACATTTTAATTATAAATTTATTTTTAAAATTTAAACAAGTTTTTATATTATGCGAAAAAATTGTGTGCAAAATCTCCTTGAAGAAAACATTTTTGAGTGTTCCACAAAGATTACCTTTAAACACACAGAATAAGGTTCCGTAATGAAACAACTTGCGAAAAAGAAGACTAAATAAACAACTTCGAAGGAGTTAAGGTATATAACGTTCGACAAATTACAAAAGTTTGCGCTGCAACGGAAATAACACAAAATTTTACCATTTCAACAAGTTTGTATTTCATTTAATTAGCGACCTACTTCTCTACGTTATTCGTTTTAACGTCGATCAATCGATTGCGTAAGAGTTAAGTCCACTGTCGCTTCCTAAAACGATTAAAATTTAATACACGAGATACTAATGTAAAAATAAATAGAATCTGATCTTCGAAGACAGACGTGAAAATAACGTCGATCGATCTAATCTCACTCGAGTTGCTTTCCGTGTCTTCCTCAGGATCAATTTTTTTTACAAATTTTACTTGGAAATGCACTGCGATCGTTAACGTAATCATCAAGAGTGCACTCTGATATCGGATTAAAATTTTTTACACGATTCTTGTGTGATTTATAAGTAGGGAAACAATTTTGCTGCGAAATAATCCCGTATAAATTAATATCTAATGAAATTGTACAGAGAAACGACGTAACAAGATCTTCCAACAAGAGAGAGTGAACCTAAATTATGACATCATTAACGTATGTCGATCAAAGAGCGAGGAAGCCCACTCCTGTAAACTCCTGTAAACTATCACATAGTGCGCTAATAAATAACGGGGTTGAACGTACGTGCGTAATTAATGACGGGCGCGCGTGTCGTCGTGTGATTTGCACAGCTAATAGTTTCCCGTAAAACCGGTATCCGATCGAAGGTCTCCCCGCCCTTTCTCGCGCGCGGATATTTTAGTACGCAGCGCATCAGGTTGCATCCTGCCGCCGCCGCCGCCGCCGCGCCGACGCGCAATATCCTTCCGCACGCGACTCGGCGTTCCGGTTTAACGTTCCAGGCCGGAAGTGACACGCGTCAGACGCGAGACGTGGCCGGAAGCCGTGTCTCATACGTAAAATTCTTGATCCCGGAAATCGTAGGCGTAACGACCGAAACGTAACTATCGGCACGAGCAGATCGTGAAAGTGATGGCGTGCGAACTGGCGAGCACTGTGACCAGCGAATCGAGAATCATTCCGAATATCGCTCTATAATCCCGGTTAGATGTGTTGAGAATTCTTCGTTCGAACGCTTTCCTCGAGAGGCGCGAGAACTGTGTCCTCCATCTCGCGAATGACTTCCGAAGCAACCGGTGGTCGGCGCGAACGAGGTCACGTCGCCGTGACACCTCGTTCGTTTTCAACCCTTTGAGACTCCGACAGAGGGTGCAAGGCGGACTCGCAATAAAGTTGACGTAATTTTTCATCCGAAAACATTTATATACACGATAAACGAGATATTAATGAATTGTCTACTTTCCTTTGATCCGTGAAAATTAACGGAGCATTTGTTTTCCAATGACAGATTGACAAATTGCGAGGGTGAAGGGTGGAGGTAGATAAATGACAAAATCAAACGTGAGTAATGTAATATTGACGCAATATCTGTCCGGCGTGAATGATGAAAAATAAAAGAGATACATATAGCTTTATCGATATCTCTTTACCGAGCGGATCGTAATTATTCTTTATTTCGATTTATATTAGAACTAGGAATTTGTAATCAATTTGAATCGCAAATTGAACTTTAACAACTCTCGCAATTTGAATTCTAAATTGTTTGCATATTTCAGTCTTGAAAAACATTTCAAATCTGAATCAGGTCAAATGACAGAATAAAAATAGGTGCTATATCCCGAGGAAAGTAAAAATAAAAGTTTATTTCTATTTTCAAAAATTCCTAGTTTTGCATAAATGTTTCTCTGTATAAACTATTTTAGAGAATTTTCGAATATTTATTGCCTCGCAATCCAATTAGTTGATTCATAAATTATTCAAACTTGAAACTTGAATAGTTTTCTGATTGAAAACTGTTTGAGTTTTGACACACAATTTAAAATTCATGTGCTGTACACAAGCTTGTTATTAGATTTGGTATTATACTTCTTAAGATATTTATGACATCTACAATAAATGGAAAATTTATTCCTCCGCGTTTCTTGCGATAGGACAATTTTTCTAAGTTGCGAGGATGAATTCTCCTTAAAAGGCTCGCGTGATCTAGATCGGGAACGACACATATTGGCATAAGTATCTGGGCCAAGTGAAACTGGTTATGGAAAAGCCTTGCTCTGACGATGCTGCTTTTCTTTCAAAAGATGGCCAAACTGGTTTTGACCTTGGCGGAGATGGCCTCGATGTGGCTACGCGATGGAACGTTAAGATCGCGATACATTCTTCGTCCTATATATGAGTTACATCTCCATTGAACAGAAGAAAAAGAAAAACGTAACGGAGAAGCATGAAAAGCGAACCAAATGTCAGTATAAAAGAAGAACAGCGAAAGTTTATGAATAAAGGAATGTTTATTGTACATCAGCTTTATGTCAGTTGAAATATTAATTATGTTGCCAATGTGAAAATTTTAATACGAAGCGCCAATCTCTACTACAATAATAATCAACATGTAGTACATGTAGATATTGCTGCGCACAAATGATCTTTCACTGTGATTTTATTCTATATAACGATGGTTGTATAGTATAAATTAAATTTTCGCTGTAATTAAAGAGTTGCGCTGGAACGTCCTAAATAATGAACGTTAATGAATATTAATCTACATAATGAGTAATACAATGAACATGAAACATTCAAAAATGAATTCTAGTAACCATGCAATTTTGTTTAAAAGAGAAGAGCTCTATCATGTTTTCGATTTTGCTTTTATTTTTTTCCGTAAAGCAATGAAGATACAACAAGCAATATTTTTATGACGCAATAAATCCTTTATTTTTAATTAACAGTTTATCTCAATTTTTATTAAAAGTTACATATAATTTATGACAAAAGTTATTAAAATTATATTCTCATAATAAAATCTCTAATCACAATCATGATGAGAGAACATTTTTAATCATATTTTTTATGCATTTTTTAAAATATACATTGCACAAACAAAGCGAGCGAGATATATATTCGTATCTTTTGTATCACGCGCGTTTAATTACGCCGAAAAAATTTAATGATGCGCAGAGTTATCTAGGATTAACAAGACAAGTGATTAATATGCAGGTGCTATCTATCCCTAAGATTCGAACGTTCTCAAATCCGCGTGTTCAATTGAATATTTCACGTGCACGTATCCTAGATGTGAATGATGCCGTCGAATCTGGTCGAATCCTGGCCGAGATTGAGTCCTGCCTCTCGGCAAGACCGAGCGACTCGCCGCCGTGATGTATGGCGTACCGCCATATAAGGCGTATAATAATACGAAGTTAGAGACTGATATACCCATGCCAGGCCTGCGCTCTCTCTGCAGGTCCGCGCTGAGAGCGGAGGAAGCTCGTGAAGCCGAGGACTGCAAGACTGCATAGGTCCCTCTTCGTGGAAGTCTCGTAGGGACGCGGGGGAGCCAACGAGCCGTCCTCTTCCCTTTTTCTTCCTTCCCCCTCCTTCCCGCATCGTTTCCTTTCTCTCGTTCGCCTACCTTTGCCATTCGTCGTTCTTCTCGCACCAACGTGCGCGTTTGCACTTCCACTTATCCTTTTCGTCCTTTCCACTGGAACGGAGAAGGCATTCGAGCCCCGTCCTGCTCTCTCTCTCTCTCTCTCTCTCTCTCTCGCTCTCTCTCTCTCGACTCTTCGTCCCTTTCGGATCATACGATCGCCTTTCTTCTCCTCTCGCAGTGTCCTTCTACTCTTTTCCGTCTCGCGCAGTTTCCTTTTGCTTGTCTTCTTTTCTTCCTGTAGCCATGATTCTCTCTGACGAGGTTGCTTCTTCCGCTTCTAATTACTGTCGATATATTCCGTCTGTGTCGCCATTTGCGTGACTTCTCCTTCTTCTCATATACTTCATTTTATTTTATCCTGTTCAATGAGCCTTAAATCTCGCGAGCATCTCATTTTATCATGAACTGTTGGAAATGTTGTTGAAACTTCTTTCAACTATTCAAGTTTGCATTTTCGTCGCAAACTCTATCGTTGTCCTCTCCCCACTCCCCCCCTCGCCTATATAATTCATATTTTTTTCTATATTTCTTATTATTTTGATACGATACCTCTTCATCTTCCTACTTATTACGATCTCTTGTAGCCTGTGGAATTTCTTGTATCAGCGTATCTGCCATTTATACCCGTCATTTCCCTTTCATCTCGCGTTGCACCTTTCTCGCTACATCCAGTTTCGCCTTCTCCATCGTTTCCATCCGCCTTCTTTCCCGGCCGGGGCAACCATTATATACCTCGCGATACGTCTCGCCGCCTGTAGCGACTGCGACCGTGCAACGTTGCATCCCGTCGACTGCATTCCGTTCGAACTACCTCGGACGAATGCGTCTTTTGATAGTCGCAATTCGAAGAAGAAGCTTTCTTAGTTCGAGATAGTCTTCTCTCGATTACTTTCCAAGTATATTTTAAAAAGCAGCTTCTTACAACATAAATACAATACGCGTGCCAATGTGTCAACGATATTTAATTTTTTCACCGTATAATCGATATGCAACTCGTTTGTAAATTTCTCTAATGTAGATTCCCATGAACAACCCATATTGTAATTGGAAACGTTCGCTATCTTTTGGAAAAGTCGATCTATTACGGACCGATTTGTGAGAAAAATTATTTTATATCGAAATAATAGTTTTCATAATTCGTAGCCATTGATTATTTATTTATTATTTTTGATTATGATGTTTTCCAATTTATTTCACGATTATAACAATTCAAACAAAAATATTTCGAGATAAAAAATTAATATAAAGAATAATTATTTGCCCATCTACTGTCTACTTCGTTTTATCACTTCATGATGTCGTTCGAAGAGAAAATTCCTACATCTGTACCTCTCCGATGATGCGAGTGATCGGAAAGGTGGGAAGGAGGAAAGAGGGTGCGTGATGGATCTCGGGGCGCCCAGATCGCGATTTGGGGCTTTAGGCCCCGAGCCACACAGATCCCAAAGAGGACAATAGACAGACCGTTAGACGCGGTGCAGAGCAAGGTACACCGGACTGAATCTTGGCCTGGGAATTCTTGAACGAAGGGCATCTTGAGGGACCTCGACCCGAGCCGAGGGTCCCGCCGGGGCTTGGAGAAACTGGTTTACCTGCCACCTTCTTCGTCGTCCTCTCTTTTCTCCGGACGTGGCGGTTCCGTGGCGATGGAACGGCGAAGAATGCAAAGACGCAGCAGCACGAACGTCTCTCTCTCTCTCTCTCTCTCTCTCTCTCTCTCGAGGAGAGAGCGACAATAATCGACCGGATTTCTTCTCGTAGTTCGCCTTCGTTTTTCATCGACCACCGAAATTCCACAAAGTATGAGAATAATCCGTTATCCGATATTATCCGGAAGAGAATTTAAATCGCGGCTGATCTTATATAATGGCACGGTTGTGTCTTTTGTGTTTCCTGCGATAGAACGTGTTGCAACATGAGATTTCCAATTCGATATCCCAAACGTAAATTTTTCCTAGAAAAATTTAGCTATCTTTATGAACTTGTTTAGATACGATGATAAGCCAAACGTAGCTCGATAAGACGGTAATGGAGACGATATCCTTGCAATACGTTCTGTTTCTCTCTCTCTTGCGCTTCTCGTTGTCCCGTAGAACCTAGAATTTTCGTATGGGGAGGTTTTTTTCACGGGAGCCGCGCGGTAACTAAGAACGCGCATTTAAATTGCAACTTAGGACGGGAACATTGTAACGGGAATTTCTTCCGATGGCTCGGCTGTGATTCCAAATGGGAATACATGCACACGAGGGCACATAAATGATGTTATCTAGGGGCGCCTGCGCGCTGGAATTTCTAATATCGGACATTGCATCGAGTCGAATATTTTATCCTTTAATCTCCGAGTAATTTCAGATGATGTCTCGAATACCTGCAAGCGGTTTTCAAATTACCAGGTCACTGCAATAAAGATGTTTACGAAGTCAGCTAAAAATTGTATCTTAACATAGGCGGAAAAATCTTTTAAAAATGTTCCAATAAATTTACAAAGAAATAACAATTATTGGCGAAATTACTTTTATAATAAAACTTCAGCAGTACTTATAACATTTTACTCTCTAAATTGGAATCAATGTATTATTCACTAAAAGACAGTGAATCGTCTGTTTTCAGTGATATACTTATAACTATTTCATTCAGTGATACATGTACTGTTTTTCAGTGACAATACACTGATTCGGTCAGTGAGAATAGCCCCTTCTAATTAGAATCACTGAAAAATAGTGAATAGTCACTGATGACCACAGTTATAAGTATAGCACTGCAAATCAATAAAATTCCACTGATTTAGATTTAGAGAGTAGATAATGTTGTTGATCTTTTTTAAAATTCATAAACCTTTCAATTTAAAAGAAATAAGCATTTTTTTAAGTACCACTAAAAATAAGTTCGTAATAAATAGGAAAGATTTTATATATCGAAGGAATTGTTGGAATTTTGTAAAATGTTATTAGCAATAGATTGGTACAGAAATGGGCATACCGTTCATAGTATTATATTAATAACAGTATATAATTTGCATCATCTTCGAACATTCTTTCAATATTATTTCTTAAGATTTATCGGCAAAACGTCAAATGTCAGCCGTGTTTAATGATGCAACCCAGTTTACTTTCCTGTATCTTTTCTTTTTTCACACTTCTTTGAGATTGAAACTGATTAAAAGTTTTTAGTGTCTGGCTTTCTTGTAACATGAACATCGCACGTGTATATATAGGTATACATGTGTGTGCGTGCGTGTGTGTGTGTAATTGTTGTATAAGTATGTGTATGCTTTTGTTGTTAAAATTACAATAACATAATTTTGGTGCTTTCTATTTTAAATTATAATTTATGTATCACACTTAATTTATCATAAATTCCAATTGATGACAGACATCAGACACTAATTAAAATTTATTATGAGAACATTGATAATAATTAATAATGAATATAATTTTTTAAATAATATCTAAGAATGCAACATTTACGATTCTGTCATCAAGTTACGTAAATAATGCGACATGGATTCTGTATATTAAATGAATTGATAATATGCAGATATACGTGTAATTATAATTGTAGATCGATTACAATTAATCAAATTGATTCGCATTACTCACAGGAAATGTCTTGAATTGTTAATAAGCTATAATGTAGTAACTATCAATTTTAACAACAAGCTACAGTATCTTCTACGTACTAATTAATATTGTATTTAAGTATGAACAATTTATATACATCTTATGTTCTTTACAAATTTATGCAAGACTAAAGACGGCGTTGATTTAATTGCCACTTGCGTATTTAAATAATTAAATCTTGCTAAAGAATTTATAGGTTTTAATTATTTAAAGGGAAGAACAGGAGGAGGAGAGAGAGGAGAAGAAAACCTAGTTTCTCAGAGGACAAAGAGTTCCTCAATCGGGATTTTCCCTTCTTTATCGAGAACTTATCTTTCCGGGTTTTCCTACGAAAGGGAGAAGTCTCGCGTTCCATCGCGCGTAAAGACTCTCCGACGGTCTCGAAATTGAAGCCTGTTGCTTATTCGCGATTATAAAATCTATCCACGTGACTTGCACACGACTAATTACATCGGCGCGGTCTATTGCTCGCGAACAAGATCTCCACGCTTGGTTTAATTACGTGATCGTAATCTACTGACGGAATTAATTGCATCATGATGAAAGTGCGAAAAACCGATGTTTGAAGAATATCCCCGTGTCGCTAATCACCGATTCGATGATACTCGATTAATCTTCCGCGTGTATGGCGACATTGACGTATGTGCCCTATTATAATAACGAAAAGAAGCTAATTTTTTGTTTGTGACTTTTGTTGTTTTATTTTGATATATAATTTCGATATATAAATTTCCGAGAATTCCTCAAATTTGAAAAGCCTTTTCCGAATTGTCATATATTCGGCACGATGTTTCTTGCATGAAATTTTATTAAGGACAATCGTTGACTTCGATTTCAACGAAGAATCCGTTGAAAGGCCGCGAGGTGAATTCGCGAGACCCTTTTGTGAACGGCACATGTAAATGGGAGCAAATGCATACATGGCCGAGTACGTATAAAGAGAATGAATTAACATCAGTAATATATGCGATCCTGGAATTTCCGCAATGCGGCGCTCGCGTTGTTTAGGCTTGCGTGTATATCATCGTGGCTCGCACACACACATATATGCATGTGCACATGTGCTGCACGGTACACACGTACATTACGCACGACGAGGCGTGCGTGCTCCAGGTCGACTACGCTGGTGGGGAACGATGTCTGCTTCTGTAATTATCGCGTGACTTAACGAGACGATTCGGCAACGGACTCCAATGCTGTGATCTGGCGTAAATAACGTGTTTTGCGAATGTCACAGGAAACACATTCACGAGATCCTTTTATCCTCATTATAATTGCAAAGTCTTTTAAAGTGTCATTTTAACGCTTAAATAGTTACAAATATAAACATTTATACACAGAAAGAATGATTTTGCTAAAATTTAAGCTAAATGCAAGTGTGAAAATAATTTTTTTGTTAGACGCCAAAATAATTATGTAGGACGCTCAAATTGTTGTAGAATGTCAAAACTTTTTGCAGCGCATTGTTCGTGCTAAAGCGTCCTATAAAATTATTTAGATAGTCCAACAGAAAACATTATTTTCAGATCTGTCTTTAGGTAAATTTTTAAATATTTCTGCAAAACCACTTTTTCTCTGTATTAAATATTCTAGATCGTTTTCGTATATACAGAGTTAAAATGATTGTTTTTAATTCAATAATTAAACAATGGCAGATTAGCTTCATTGTTTGGCTATTGCTCTTATCGCTGCTAAGTTAATTTCAAGCGTGAGGCTTAAAATGGAGAAATGCACATATGTAAAGTATGCATAGCCAAGCGTATTATTGATCGCTCAAGTAAAATCTCTTTTTTGTCGCGCTGCAATAAGCGCTTGTTATGTTATACAAATATTAGGTGTGTTTTGTTTTCAATCAATATTGTTATAAACGTTTAATTAAGAATGTATAGGCCATATAGCCTCTACAAAGTAAATAAAATTTGGAAATTTGTTTAATATTAAGACTCAAATAAACTAAGTACATGAAAGTTGTATGAATAAGATTGTATTTTTATTTAATAACATATTTTTATAATTTATTTACTATGTTTATTATTAAAAATTAAATTATTTTTTTACAACATTAAGAAAAATCTCAATTTTTTGTGTAAACACTTTAAGTATTAAAAATGATTTATACAAAATTTTATTGTGATTGTCTATTTAGTTACTTTGTAAATAAACAAATAAATTTTATTTATTTTACAGAACTGATTTCTGTATCGCAATGGAACTTTACGTAAATCATCTTGAATATTTAAAGTACTTAAATAGAAAAATTTAGATTTTTTCATTATTTCTTATTTCATTATTTCATTATTAATTAAACTTTTATTAGAACACATGATTACTTCTTATTGAAATAATTTTTTATCCAGTTAAAAAATCGTCGCCAAATTTTTTCTACTACTTTCAAATGCAATATAAAACAATCTATAATTTTTTCATAATTTTCTTAATGTTTTGAAAACTGCCCTATATATCCGCAAATTATTTCAGATTGAGAGAGAGAAAGAGAGAGAGAATAAATTGTAGATAAATGACGAGATCCTTGCGGAAACTCATCTGTTACCCAAATATAAGTGACGAGGCAATCAAAGTATAAACGCGGTGAGCAAGCTAATAACCCCGTTTAATGACATTTGCGGCATCCACCGGATAAGATCGCTGAGGTAACGCGAGAGCGTCACCAGTCGGAGCTCGAAGGGGTCATTGACGGTGGAACAAAGGCTGTAATGGCGCGAGATTTTGGCACGGTATCCGGTCGAATGCCGCGAGCCACATAGATGCTTGCCAGGATTCTACAAGTGGTTGACCCTGGCCGCGAGACGACACGACGCAACACTACGCGACAGTCCGCCACGCCGCAGGCATTGATACGTGAAAGCGAGCGAAAAGTGTATTGACCATTGCCGATCGTTGGTCGCCGCTTATTGAACAACTGAATATTTTATGGTAATACCTTATGTTATAATCTCACGTATTTTCGGTACTTCACTCTACGTCAGTTTATCATATTACGTCAAAAATCTGTGAATCCATTAAGAAATTTCATAATTATGCATCGTGGAAAGAGTTATTCCGAAAGAACGTCTGTCTAGTCTCGAGAAATGAGAAACGTGGTGCCTCCGAAGGAGGACCGTCGATCGGTTAGGTTTGGAATCCCAATAGGCGTACAGATGGACCACGGCATTCCGCCTCATGCCTCATCATTTGAGCGCGTCTGGGCTCCAGCGCAACGATGGATTTTCGTGTCATGGACGCGCGAACGCGTGGCAATGAATATAGCCGCAGAATAAATCAACTGTGGATGCTTTTGCTTACGGAACTAAAAAAAAAAAAAAAAACAGAGAGAGAGACCTATGTACACCTCTATACGCGTCTATACCGTGTCCGTCTGGCAGATATGTCACGTCCATAAATCGCGATGGATTTTTGATAGCGGCTATGATACATGATCCCGAAGAATGTGCGAGATTTGTCGAGCCTCTTCCTGTGTATCTCGGACTATAGCATAAATCGTAATCCCGTCCACGCATTCGATATGGTTTCCAGAACGTTTTTCCAGCTTTTTTGCGGATTTGCAACTTTGCCTCACGATCCTAACACACACGTTAAAATCCACATGAGCAACGCGTCGATCCACTATGTGGATTACGATGTGAAATATGTGTGGCGTCCTAAATATCTCTTTCTTTATTTTTAGAGCTTTAAAATTTTTTGAAAAAATTTTCCAAAAGTTTAACTGCAAAAATTGAGTGTTTTAATGACCGCTTTTATACTATTTTTTTATGTTATCCCGCATTGTTTTTGTCGAGACAATGTGAATTGAATTGATTAATATAGATATTTATTACCTAAAATTTAGTAGTTTCCCAAATTTTTTAGAGCAAAGAAAACATAAATTTAAATTATAAATTTTCGGCTTAAATAAGTCGACCCTTAAGAATTTATACGAAATGATGATGTATAGCCACCAGTAAATTCTTTTAATTAACTATAAACATGAATTGAAAATACACCTCCGGCGAAACGAGTCATGGACGCATTTTTCGAGTCGATGATAGAAGATTGCCATTATTCGCGAAATGATGTCGACACGAGACTATTTATGTACCCCGGCGGGCATTCGCCATTGTAAAAGACCAAACATGGAAAGATCACTGGTAGAGTAAGCATAGTAATGACATCATTCGGACGCACGTGTAACGTCCACCTGCGCCATACCCGCGATGTGTTTACGACGCGAACAGGACGCGCTCGCACTTTGCGTCCAGCTTACAATTTACACATTTTTCCGAACTATAAACTATCAGATATCTGCTTGTAGACATCTTTATGCATAGCGAGAAAAAAAAAACAAAAACAAACAGTGTAATAAACATATTTCTTGATCGAAATTTTGAATTTTACTGTAATATACGAGTTTCAAAAAACTTTATGTGAAAATGTCCACGCCAAGAGGCACGAAACAAACATAAATGTAAATATAAATATAAATTGCTCTGTCAATCGAACGGTAATTAGAATAAACGCTTTTTAAAACGCGATTAATATCTTTCCTGGAAGCGAGCTCTTTCGTGTAGATCGATCATCAGGAGCAAATTATAAATTAGTGTATATGATCCCGTGATATTTATCACTGCCTGCTTATCGCCAACGTTTACATTAAGCACGCTCCGCGCTGCGAAAGTCGTGTACGTTCTGTGTTTACTTTATGCACTTTGTTTGTGTAATATTGCACAAAACGTTTCGTAGTTAAACACAAGCTGGCGGGTTAATAAAGTAAGAAAACACCATCCACGTTACTTTTGAAATATATTTCGATTCAAGAGGTGAAGATAAATAACTCACCGCAAAATAATAAATTAATTGTTGTTTTTACTCAATTGCCGTGTCCCATATCGACGCTATTACGCTATTATGTATATCGGATCGCGTTATCTCATTCAGTGTATTTCATTTATTTATGCAATAATATTATGATATTTTATCTCTCTTGCATTACGCTCTCGATATAATGCTAAATTATTATGCATAATAATATGCAAAGGTTTTATATTTGTAATTAACGCATTATGTTATTGGCGAATTCAACATGGGGGAAAACAGAAGATATAATATATTGCGTATATACATATATTGTATATATACATATATACATATTTTATTTTGTACGTGCTAAAATATTTTACATTTTATTTTTAAAGCTTTTGTATTTTTATTTATTTATGTATTATCATAAACCTCTGTCTTTATGTACTGATATTTAGTAAATAAATATATATATACATATATATGTATATTTATTTTAAATATTAGTAAATATATAAATATATTATATTTATGCAGCAATAAGAAGCGGAATTTCTCATTCAATCTTGCATTTTTAATTATTTTAAAATTAAAGTTGTTTAAAGTTACAATTATTTTAATTTTTAATTGTACGGTGTTTTATTCTTTGCTTTAATTTTGATTTCAGTGTTCCCCGCGGACATAATTCGCGGTCGATAATACGGCATAGACATGGCGCATGTAATTAGATATTAAATTGGTAACGTCATCGTCTTTCCGGCGCGAGTCTCCCACGCCCTCGAGGGACCGAAAGTTGGATACGATCTCTCTCGGACAACATAATGCAATTTCGTCTGCAGCTCTCACGGAGATTCGGGATTCTGCGCATCGTGCCGTACGACAGATCTGTCCATACATTTCGTATTTATTCACGAAATTCTTCCAACGACGCGCGACAGCCACGATTCTCTATCTCACATGACGACTCGGCAGCTTGAAGCAGACCGATGAGTTAAATCCATTTATTTATCAGACGCATCAGCACTGAGAGCAGTATTAATGAATATCGTGAGATAGTTCATTGTTGTTGAACGAGAAAATTATTTTTGTCTGATGAAGAATTAACATAAATGATTCAAATTTGACAAATTTAATATATAAACAATAATTTAGTCATGATGTTTATTCGACATATCACTGCAAATTACAGCATCTTCATACAGTTTGGATAAATATAATTCACAAAATAGAATTTCCGACAAAAGAATGTTGTGTATTTTGTGCAACCATAAAATTCACTTTCTTTTCAATTTTGCGTCTCTTCTTTAATATGAAAATATTTGAAAAAAATTTCTTGCCATTTGACTTTAACACGAACTTCCACATCGTTTTTCATTCTTACAGCTTCGTTCTCTCCGTTTCGCACGCTTACTTCTCTTTAAATTGCTTTTCCACAACACAATAACTCGACGTTTATTTCGAAAAGTCGATATTGGCGCTCAACCAAGCTCAATATTTTCTAATTTTATTAATACCACTATACGACGCGAAATATCGTACGTTCGATATAGAAATATCTATTTGAATATTTACTATTTTCTGCTTTGAAGCATATTTTGAATAGAGTTATATAAAATAAGTATTTAATTTTTTTACAAAGAAAGAGAAGAAAAACTGAATTAAATCGACGTGATTGAACGTGGGGAGTGCATTAGATCTTGATGTACATTTAATGACAACGTTGTGAACTTCCAAGGGGGGTAAAAGGCTCTTAGATCTATAGAAGGGGTCAATGTCTATTCGCTGTTTTCTTCTCCCCTCGCGCCTCCATCGCGCGAAACCATCAATCCTTAGGCGGTGTATCCCGCGAGCAAGACCTCGAATGCGATTTGCTTTACAAGCTTCTTCGATTTCGCGCAAAGATTAAATGCCATCGTTTGCGAGAGTAATCACGATCGAGTGTAAGAACATTGCGCCTCTCTGTGGAGTTTCACTTCTTGGAAGCTTTAACCATGAACAATGTGTGAGCTTTTCCCTTGGAATAAAAATAAAATTCCAGATATCTCGATTCTTCATCGTATTAGGTTCGATTCGCGTAATAGATATCTATACGGCAATAAGTTGCTATTAAAATCCTTTTTGTCGCTTTACGTGGCAGTAGCTTCATTGGCATAACCTAGAAAGGGAAAAGGGATCACGCGATTGTGAAAGCGCTGATAGCCATTTTAAGGAATTAAGGACGTTACGTTGGCGAAAGGAATTAATTAACGCTTCGCGCTAATAAATGCTGCCCTTTGCAAGCGAGGCCGACAGTTATTCGAGTCCGGTCAGCGTTCCGCGAAGTTAATTAGTTTTTATCGTGATGCAAACTGCCATTTGCCTTTATCATTAAATCGCGAATTTATCATGACCGGTGTATCATATTACTCGCCTCGCACGGCTCACAGGTGGCAGCTGGTTTTGCTGTCGTGCCAGAAATCTTCACGTCACCACGCGGTTCCGATGAAACTCCGCGAGAACATAATTTAATTTTAGACGGTCACGAATTAGATATTTTTTAAGCATATCGTTAAATGTAGCATTTACTGCCCCGTCATAATTAATTCTCAACTCGTAAAATTATGATATCGTCAATGCGTGTGAAAACCGGTTGTAAAGTATATTTCTGAACATTTCCGATTGCAGTAAACAGTTGCGTGAATGTTATATCATACCTGTAATAGAAATATATTTCCATATTGAAGAATGTTAAAGAGAAATACAATACACGCGAATAATAAGTAAATTTTACAAAGAAGATAAGAGGAAAGGCGGATTCATAAAATGTGATTGCCCTTTATGAATTTGCAACGTTCTTTAAATATACCCAAAGTAAACAGAAGAAATTCTTCTGTTCAGAAACTGTTAGCTCATTCATATTATATATTGGCAAAATGTAGCGTCGGATTTAACTGTTTCGTCTCAACGGCGCCGTTTTCAACGTACGAAACGACGCGACGGCAGGAGTTTCTCGTGTTACATTGACGTTGCATCGTCATACTGTATACACATCGGCGGTGGCGAGGCGGTTAGTTAAGTTTGCCAGGCATTAATCATGCACTCGGTTGGAAGACTGTTTCTTCCTTCGCGTAGATATAGCCTCCGAGCTTTCCCCGGGTGGCCTCGCCAAGCTCTCGCCCTCGCCGATCTTTCGCGAGAAACAAGCGGAGCGACGGGAACGGTTGTAAAACGGTTGATGTGCGAAACGAAACTCTACATTTGTACTATTATCCTTACGACGCGCTAACGGATCCCTTCCTTAGGTTCAAACCCGTTTGGAGACCTATACGGAAACGAACTTTAAATTACAACAACAAGCCCAGGGCATAAAACAAAGTTTTCCTTTCTGCGTTTCTAGTTGCTTCCGAGTATATACACTCACCGCAGGCACTTGGCTGAACACTCGGTCGGATACTTGAGACTCTAAGGAGCGGATAGTTTAAACTTTGGCTGCTCGGTTTACAAGTAGTCTACCGACGCTACTGGCTGCCGTCGGTTGTGAGTTGTAACCGAGTGTATTAGGTTGCGTTTAGGCGTGTAGGTCCATTTGAAAAAGATGAGCACAATTCAATGAAAAATCTTTCGCCCGATTTCTTAACACCTCCCGCACTGAAAGAAATGTTTGGTAAAATCAATCAATTTGGTTGAATAGTGGTCAAATGAATTTTATAGTGACAGTTACTAAATATATAGTTGTTTTGACCAAACAATTTGTAGCCTTAACCAAATAATTATTTTCATACAGCAAATTACAAAAATTGGAGATATTCGACCGTTAATGTAATACATACAAATTGAAATAAGAACGCCTTGTACGGTCAAGCTGGATCTTGGTGCTTTTTATAAATTTTACTTGTGTGATTTTTATATAAATACCTTTTTTCAAATTCAACCGACTACGCGCCGAATTACTTTTCCAGTCATAACGCAGCTATAAGTGATGACTGGAAAAGTAATTCGGCGCGTAGTCGGTTGAATTTGAAAAAAGGTTATAAAAATCACACAAGTAAAATTTATAAAAAGCACTAAGATTCAGCTTGACCGTACAAGGCGTTCTTATTTCAATTTGTAATAAATTACAAAAAGTTTTGTTAAATGTAACTAAGTTTTTTGTACCAGTAACTATAAAATTCATTTGATCACTATTCAACCAAACTTTGATTGATTTTACCAAACATTTCTCTCAGTGTAGATATATCATGACCAAGACCATTAGAAATGTTTTCATGATCTCTCTCATTTTCAGCATGAAGTTCTTGCGAGTGCTTTCCGTTTCGTAGAAAGAATGCACCTGCTTTTCGCCCGTGCACTCGCGCAATGTCTTCTACCCTTTTTCTTCGGGTCGATAACCGCGCCGACGATTTAAATTGAGCCGTCGAACGATCGAGTTAATGGAGAACGGAGATTGGGCCAAAATGGGCATATCGGAACGACGCGGAAGAAGCGTAATTGAACGCGACCGAAGTGGCTTACTTGCAAGACGATCTATAAATACATGCGCGGCCGCTGCCTGCGCACTCTCTCTCTCTCTCTCTCTCTCTCTCCCCCCCTCTGTTTCTGTCTCTCTCACTTTCGTAAGCTTTGCTTTATTAATTCAAGTTTCCTCGTGCATTCGCGCCTCGCGTTTCACGCCGCTTCACTGCGCTGTAACCAGCCGTCGCTATCCCAAAGATCCGCGACCAGTTGAACTGTATGTCGGGCGGGTCAAATAATTTAATTCAAAGTAGAGTGGAGATATTAATCTGATACAAATAGCCGAGAGTCAGTTGTGTTTGAAAGAGAAAAAGCATTTATTGAGTTAAATAAGATCTTTGTATTATAATTGATTTTAAATTGATCTAATGCTTCAAGCAACGTGCAACTAAATAAGACGCGACAAGTACACTGAGAGAAATCGTTTGGTAGAACAGTGATCAAATGAATTTTAGTTACTGGTACCAAAAACTTAGTTACATTTAACAAAACTTTTTGTAATTTGTTGCATGAAAATAATTATTTGGTTAAGACTACAAATTGTTTGGTCAAAACAACTATATATTTAGTGTAACTATCACTATAAAATTCATTTGATTACTATTCAACCAAACTTTGGTTAATTTTACCAAACATTTCTCTCAGTATATATATTTAAAGCTATGTAATCATCTGTAACAAATGTAGTATTACTTGAAATATTTCTTATTTTTATTCAGCTTTAACCGATTTTTATTTTTACTTGATCGATTAATTTAGAAAAATTGAGAAATAAAAAACTTTTTTATTGAAAATTAAACAATTATTAGCGTGTACACTTTTCAGATAACTTTCAAATTTTGTTGAGAGAATCATTCAACTTGGAAAAGATATATCGGTACTTGATTCTTTACGAGGCAGCACGGTCTTATTCTCACGTGTTCTATGTTCAAATAAAACGTTTGCGCGCCAGTGGAATAGTATTCTGTCGGAGCATCAAGCTTTCTTAAACGTATCCATGTCAGCGTATCCAAGTGAGAGATGAACAGGCATCTCACAGAATTGTGTGGAGTACGAAAAGCGCGTCGACGGTGATTTTGGCAAAAACCATTTGAGAAGGTAAAAGGACGACGACATCTCCGTTGAACGAAATCTTTCGTCGAGTTCTTCTCGTTCCACATTCCCGCGTCTCGAGAAATTTTCAAATTTTTTCAGCAGTTTTTCTCCATCACTCAATATATCGTGGTTAGAAAATTACCCGAATATCCATTTACCCAAAAATACATTTTCTCTGTTAATTACACTGGTCGACAAAAATTCAACATTTTTTTGGCCTTAAAGTAAACGAAGTTGTTTCTGATAGATTTTGATGCGCTGATTACGAATCTGACCGCGAAAATGTCGTATCACGTCGTTTTTAAAATATTCTAACTTAAAGGTGCAAAAAATGAGGTTTTTGACCATTTTCAACGACTTATAAAATGTCTAACAATTTTTTTTCAGCATCCAGCCGGATGTCACATTAAAGTGTTATTCTTACCCTTTCCAACGCATATTTGATTGCTATGATCTGACTTTTTTTTCGCTGAAATAGAGCAAATTGAATTTTTTGTTTTTTAACCTCTTGTGTCAGGGTTTTTTGTATGTTTTTGTAACCGATTGTTTTGAAAATTGTCTTCAAATTAATAATCAGCGACCAGAAAAACCTTCGGATACAAATTTTCAAAACAATCGGTTCGATACAAATAAATGTGAGCGTTTTAAACAGATTAAACGTAGAAAAACAGCAAATACACGATGATTTTTTTTTTAAGGTTTTTAACATTTTATATTGGGACCCGTGCAGGCATTTTGAGACGGCTCGCACGTATCTTAGGTGCAGAAACCGATATAGGTGCGCGACGATGGTCGTCTAAGCGATAACCTAGATTCGCCGACGCATAAAATGGAATCGAAAGTTGAAAGAGGAGAAGATACACAGGAGAGGCGGAGGAGGAGAAAGAGGAGCTCTCACCTTCCATAGAACGCATCGACACCTATTACATGCGCATAGATATCGAGGTGTCGCGTTTCGTAGAGATAGCACTTTTACGTTGTCGTCTTATCGCGTATCTTGTGCTCGCAAGGCTATTTCCCGAATAAACGATAGCGTAAAATAGTCGGGGCCCAGTTAATCTCCGTTATAAAACAAAGACGGCTGCCGAGCGTAGAAACCGTCAAATTGCGAAAGTCAATGGCCCTCGAAAATATGATCGCTGACGAGATTACAGTAGCTGGCCTTTTTTTTCTCTCCGAGAGCTCAAACACAGGAAGGTCTGTGCCGGGTTCCCACGATACTCACGGATTTACGGAAAGCATCTATCGTGAGATTCTGATCCGAGGAGTGAAAGTGGATGAATCGAACAGTTTCCTGTTGTAGAAGCTACAACAATTCATATTCATTCCGAATACATCTTCATCGAGCATGTACCAAATCTCATTAGCATTGAATAATTTATCACGATGAATGCCAAGTTTGGTAATTTTGAAACGAATTTCGAGTGAGGAGATATCGACGACTGGAGCTTTCTAATTAACGACAATTATTGCGTTTTTGGGAGAAAGAAAGTTTCTATCTTTGGGATCAATATACGTGACTTAATGCGTTTTCGAAGTCACCGATTCAATACTGATTAAATATCCCGTCGTCTCGACGGCGATAAGCTCGCTTTTGAAACAATTTCAGCCGTAAGGTCGACGGCGGATTAGCGGCTCATCGAGAGCGTAATTACGAAGCGGGCGGTCTCCTTTCTCAGGAGACTCTCGAGTTTACCGCGCCAGCGAGCGAGCGAAACACACGGCGAAATCTTATTATGTCGCTCCGTAACCGGGAACCAGGAGCGTAACCTCGAGGAGAGAAGATGACCGTAGGAATTGCGCCGTAGGCGCTGACGGCGTGCATCGCGGCATGATTCATCCGACTTTCATGAGAAAATGCAATTTTTACCTGCGGGGCCTGCCGCACGGTCTTATGACACGCGCTATAACAGCCTCTATTACCGTCCCGGTAGACGAGACGTTGAAACAAAGACAACCAGTTGTTCGCAGACATATTAGCGCATTTGCGGATTAAATTACGCCTTGAAACTGTTTTTCCAGAAATTTTGCTCAATATGTAACACGACTTTTATACCTCGAGAGATCATTAGCATGCAGAATTGCGACATTCATTAAGGTTGTATTGGCTTTAGATGAAAATGGTGATAAGTTAAACATTTTTACTTAGAAGATAGATTGTAGACATATGAATGTACATGTTCACTTTCCAAACGGTTTACAAGCTCCTTTAAAAGATATTGTAATTATTAGTTGCTGTGTTTCTTATGGATATTCGTGAAAAACTGCGGCATATTAAACTTAATCGCTGAAAAAAATTGTTACGAAGATACTAATTAAAAACTAAGCTGTTAAGTATGTACGTAAACATTCCAGGAGTAGATAAGCATTGAAATGTGCAGCGATATGGAAATGTCAGTATGGAAATGTCGCAGTTCAGCTATCTAATTATACAGTCATCTGATATTTTTAATGATGAAACTAAAAATAGTATGTAAATAGCACAAATAGTATTTTAAATCATATGCAGTTAAAAAATTTGTGTTGAATTTAACATATGTTGTATATTCCAGACAATCCACTCAAATTTTTTTATTAACTTAATACAAGATAAATATGTTAGAAAGTAACACAAATATTATGTATAAAATTAACATGAAAAATGTAACACTTTGATACAATTTGTGAAAGCATATCTCTTTAGTAAAATTACGTTTATAATATATTGACACTTACATTTTATTCATTTATCTTACATTAGAGAGATAATGTTTTGAAACTTCATTATTTTTAACTATGTTACTTTTGTTTATTTTACCTATAAATTATATTCTTTTAACATTTGAAATTTTGAATATCAATTTAACATAAATTAAAAAATATTTAAATTAAATTGTCGGATTAACTTAAATTAATGTTAAAAATTCAGCACAAAGGTTTTAGCAAGCATCGTTTTTAACATAAATACAAAATGTTTTCTGCTGTATATTAACGGTTATTAAAAACATTTCATTAATTTAATTTTACGTAGTTAAAATCAAATAAATCTCGTTTCGAAATACACGTTAAAATCTAAAATTGTTGCAAACAAATAAAATTAATTTTTCGCTTGTTTTTATGAATTTTACTTTAAAATAATCTCACTTATTTCTTGTCGATAAGTGAAGATTCTTTAAATAGAATGATATACGAGTTAAAGAAAGAGGGTCCTAGTTTGTCAAAGAATCTGCACTTGATAGAAAACGTACGACATTCCGTATAGACATGTTCCTGATTTGTTTTTCAGAAACTCACGACTTCGAATCATATAATAAATCGAGCTTCTTTCGACGCGAGAATTCCGGAACGCTTTCCGAATGAATGGAAACGATGAAGACGTAAACGAGCATAAATTCTGATTGAGTAAGGTAATCTCGATAACAACGAGTAATTACATTCAATAACCTAGATATATTTTAACATATTACTCCGTCAGATTTATCGCTTATAAACTAATGAAGAAGCCACAGAGTTTACGACTTTGGCGAGACACTGTGACATAACTTGTATCGTAAGATAAATATCCTTTTTAGATCGTGAAGCAAGCTATGCTGAAAAATATACTTTTTATCGCTTTCCGTATCTTCTTTTGCGCGACGATATAACGAGCTATCCGGCTCAAGCTGAAGACTTCTTTGCAAGGGAATCGTTATGGCCACGAGAATATCTGACAGTAAAAAGATACGCCTGGCAGTGTACTTTCGTGGGAAAAGCGCAGTCTCCTTGCAACCGTCATCCGTATCGGGATCGGTGCGGTGATTACGCGAAGAGGACAAAGTGAGCTTTGTCTTTGAATCAAAAGCGCCCTGTCGACGAGCTTGCTTTAACAAATAAGCGTGTTCTTCTTCCTTTCCATTAACATTTCCCCGGAAACTCCCGTCGATGGTAGCTCGATCTGAGAAAGTTTTGATTAATCGTCGTAGCGGGTGTCTTGAATAAAGACGTCACTGAATAAAGACATCAGCAATTATTATCTTCTTATCTGCTTGTGCGGAATCACATGTGGTGGCTAACGGAATTTTCTTGTCATTCTTAATGCCGGAAAAGATGTTAACTTTATCTGATTTTACGATACTATGAACACGAGCATAGTGATTATGCATGTTAATCAGATTTATCTTAGGTTGAACAACATTCAAATCAAGATTTTTCTTGCC
>QKQZ01000279.1:0-10794 GCA_003595255.1 Solenopsis fugax | reverse complement strand
TAGGGTCTGTGGGATTAACATAATGTTTGAGAGAATTTTTTCTAAGCGCGGCCCGCGTGACGCGCTGTGGAGTGCGGGGGAGGCTTCTAGGCTGGTTCCGCAGCCCACGTGCAGCGCTGTGGAGAGGGGGGGACTTATAGGTTAGACGTGCAGCGTCTCAATAAATAACTGAATTTTCGTACAATCTCGAAAGACATGCTGTGCAGTGTCTCAGTAAAATTAAGATAATTTGAGCAAACTTATTATGATATGTATATATCTAATGTATCGTGTGTATGTACGTGAGTGCGAGCGTGTGTATACATGCGTGTATGTACATGCATGTACATGCGTGTATGTACATGCATGTACATGCGTGCGTACGTGTGCACACGTGCGTATGTGTGCATGCGTACATGCGTGTACATGCATGTACATGTGCATGTGTACGTGCGTGTGCACACGTGCTTATGTGTGCATGCGCACGTGCGTGTATGTATATGCATGTATGTACATACATGTGTGCGTATGTATGCATGCTTGCGCATGCATGTATGTACATGCGTGCGTACATACGTGTACATGCGTGGGTGTGTATGTACGTTCTCTCAACGAAGAATAAAATATATTATATCATGAAATACATCATTTTTCAATTTTAGACACCTTAAATTAATCACAAAAGTACCTCATATTCTCCTTGTTACGTAAATATATTTTTTAATAGAAATGATAATAATATAATTTTTTTTAAATATGATTCTTTAGCTTTAAAACGCCATATTGTAAAGTCCTTAAAAGTTTTTTGTTACAAAGATTGATTTTTTTAAAAAAAGTTGATTTTTAGACATTCAAAAATACCTCATATTCTCCTTGTTACATAATTATACTTTTTAAAAGAAATGACAATGGCATAATTTTTTTTTGAAAGTATGACTCTTTAGCTTTAAAACGCCGTATTTGAAAGTCCTTAAGGCGATGCTGGAATGACAGTGGAACTCACTCGACGTCGGTACTGCAGTTTTTTCTTCGACGGAAAGTCGAGCGATTCGCGGTCGCGCGCGAGCACGTGCGGGACGAAGAGTAAGGAGACTAGGCTCGCTCTCTTTGTCAAACACACTCATCTGTCCTTGTTTTTCCTTTAACGCCATCTAATGCAAGATCTCTCAACTACTATGTTACATAACTATTGCTCTGTTTTAGTAACAGAGCAATAAACTGCTTCCGCACGTCAATTTATACATGAAATTCCCGAAACAGAAATTCTTTTATACTAAAGCTTCTAGCCTCATTCTAAAAGCACAGTATTGTTCTTTGTTGTAATTCCGAGGCTAAACCACGCTTATTTTGTACGTACAAAGTCTCAAATTTCTATGCATAGCAAATGTTGACTAACATAACTATATTTTTATAATTTTTTTTCGTTTTTTATATCAAATTTTGTGCATCGGTCTCCGTTATTATCTGTACTTTAATTCTGTAAGAGGATTTTTCAATCCGTGTCTTCAATAAAAAGATTTTTTACTCCGCGTATACAGACGACTCCAGCATCGCCTTAAAAGTTTTTTGTTGCGAAGATATGATTTTTTGAAGGAAAAGTGGATTTTTGACAAATTTCTCATTTTTGCTTAATGGTTTTTTCTTTATAACTTTACAATAAATTATTTTTTGGTAATGCCGATTATGTAGTCATATTTCTAAGATTCTGAATTTTCATTTAAAAAAAAATTCTTGAAAAATATTGATTGTAGTCAAAGTTATAGCTTCTCAAAGTTGAAAAAGTTTCTCAGACCCGCAAATACGTTTCCGTATTTTACAGGATCGGTGTGTTTAAGGATTAAATAATAATTTACAAGGATTTTCTTTTTTAAAAAAATTTTTGCACGATGACTGAAAATACATATTCGCGTCTATTCTGTGAATGTTATGATAGAGAACTGTCAAACTGCTGTCACATGTTCGATGTTTTATACGGACTTTACATTATAAATGTTACGCAAATCTGCTTAACCGTATTCATTTAAATTAAAAAGATCCGATTTGGAACACGGTCCGATTTACCTCACTCTCCCCTACATATCTTAATTAATAAAATACTTTAATAAAGAATTTATTTGTATTATTTTATCGAGAACAAAATATGATCAAAATATGTTACGTACAAATTGTGCGAAATTTTAACTGTCAATATATTTACAAATTAAAAATAAAAAAATAAAAAATATAAATAATGTATAAAATAATTTGTAACCTAGTGGTAATAAAAATTAAATATCAATTCAAAAATTTTGATGCAGGATACAAGTCAACTGACTTCCTTAGCTTCTCCTTCCCGTAGTACCTTTGCTACGCCTTCACTCAAAACTCCTCGCAGTATCACACCTCAGTCACCTCATCATCAAACTATGGTACGACTGCCTGCGCCAGCTCCTTGTCGTGGGATACGTCCAGGTTTTCCTCAACCACCGTCTCCCTTTTCACCACAGGCACCTCAGTCACCTCATGACTTTCCACAGTCCCCTGCCTCTTCTCAACCTTCTCAGGAGTCACATTTTCAGCGCTTCGAGGGTAATGTCTCAACTCCTGCATCTCCCTATTCATCACCCCAGACGCCAGGTACACCCCGTACTCCTGTGTTTAATCCTCCGCGACCTCCCGTTTATGCTCCTCCCCCTCCTCCTCCTACAACATCACGAACTCCTGATCCTTACAGCCAATCACCTGTCACTCCTACCTCTGTCCCTACTGCACCTGGCTATCCTTCTCCCAGAAGTTCTGAAACTCCTCGAACACCTCAGGAACAAGAAGTGGCCTTTGGGCAACAACCGGAAGTCAATAGACAGTTGAGGGATTTATTACAGAGGCAACAATTTAGTAAAAAGATTGAAGGAGTTGGCGCCAATTGGGTTCAAGGTATTTTTTTATTTTATTTTGTAATATCTAGCTATTGAATACGAGTCACATGTATTTTCTGAAACTTAACTAAACTAAAATTTAATTAAAATTACAGTTTAATTACTTTTGCATAATTTAGATGGACAGAATAATACGGAGAACAATCAACAACAGTTTGAATCGAGTCATGTGCAGCTTCAGCAACATTCTCAAGTACAAAACAACTCTAGTGAAGGCACTTTTAGACATCCACTTCCGCCAGGCATTGTTAGGCCCAGAATGCCGATTCAACCAAATGTTTTAATAAGAAATTCCATTGGTACGTACAAAATATTTTTTATTTATTAATTTCCAATATATGTATAAATATGAATTTTTTAAATACTTTTATCTATAACGAATATCATTTATTGTACAATATTTATTAATTTTTTACATAACATCTATATAATATTTAAATATTTTAACACTTTAATATTCTCAGAAAATTAATTATTATATTTATTTCAATTACTCAAGAAAATCTATTATTGACTTTCACGTAAAATCTTTTGATTTTTGAAGTGAAGTTTTGATGTGAAATTTTTATGTTTAATGTATGAATTCAGGAATAAACCCGCGACATCCCGTAGCAGGAAATATTCAAAATCCGATTGATCATCGTAACAGGACACTACTGCAGAATAGGCCTCAAGTACCCAATATTTCTGCTCAACAAAATTTCCAGGCATCTCAAAGCCTCCAAACACGAATGCCAGCTGCGAGAAATGCCATTTCTGAGTCTTACGACATTTTGCAGCAACAGAGATTTACAGGTAAATTTAAAAAATTTTTATTCACATCTACTAAATATATTTTGCAACATATTTTCGAAAAAAATTCGTATAAAAGTTATTTATTTTTAAAAACTGAAAGTAACGATTTTACAGATGTCGCTTCTTTTTATAGGTACATTTTAAATGAAAATTGAATAAATGATAAACAAGAGATATAAAAATTTAATATTTTTTGTATTATAAAATAGGGTGGAGAAAGTTCAAGAAAAAGGTGTAGCTCAGTATTATTAGTTACAAATAACAATATAGCATTTATATTGCTTTTAAGAGGTTAGACCATCTTAGCGGCCTAAAAATGATATCTATATTTGAATTTTTTTGAGAAGCTGAACTGAATTGAAAACTTAATTGAAGCTATATTATATGTATCTTCAAGCGTATAAAAAATATTTTTTTTAAATAAAATGGCACTACAGCCACATTATCAGAAATATTTTTTAGGTAGACTTCTTTACGGTGTTGTTCAAAACTCTTACACGATTTGATCTGGAACAGATACAAAAAAATTTTCAGCATCTGTGTGCCAAATACTAAAGAAGTATGAAGGATTTTCCAAAAATGTTTTCGGCAATAGTGAACATTTAAAAAAAAGCATTTTTTTGTTAAAGATTTTCATATAAAAATATTAATTGCAAAAAAGTTTTCAGTATGTCGTAAAAATTCTATGTATTTTTCAGATTTTATATCAGAGAGTTTCCACTCTAAATTTCAAAGAAATCGATGAAAAATGTGAAAATTATGTACAATACTAATTTTTAAAAAGTCAGTAAAGTTATTAAAGTTACTATTTTTTTGTTCACAAAACAATAAAATCTTAATTTTACCTTCAGTCTGCTATTTCTGAGTTATACAACTGTTCTTCCATTTGTTCGTTGGCCACATCCTTTTTTTTTTTTTAGTAATTTTTCGTCAGGTAAATGCTTATATTGGTCGAATTCAACGGCTCGGAGCCGCTCAATAGTGCGGTGACACGCTTCACTGAATTGGCTCTTGTGACATGAAGCCATCGGATTTTTTAAATTAAAAATTGGAATTATATTTTTTAAACTATAAACTATAGATTTAAGTAAAAAAACATGATTTTTTCAAACTGCCAAAGTTATCTAACCCTAAATTCTTTAGACCCGGTCTTTCATTATCTAGTTAACTTATGGTTAAACTTAAAGTTTTAGCCAATAAGCTTCACCTATGGCATCATCATGGATGAAGTCCATTGGGTAAAACATCAGGTAAAATTTAACTATCAGTTAATCAGAAAATGAAAAATCGGGCCTTAGTCTCTTTTTTAGCATTTTATATTTTGTAATCTGCAAGTGTTGAAAAGTTTCCATGAATACAAAATGTATCAATTAAAAATTTAAAATAAAAAATCCTTTTTTTTTTTTAGATGTAAATCAAGCGCAGAGCCAACGCGTCGCACGGACACAAGACAATTTAAACCAAGGTATTCGCATGTTGAACTCGGCTCCAGGGATGGTTCGACCACCACTCGTCCCTACGACGATGAGTGATACTGCGGGAGTTGCTAACTCAGAAGCATCCGAGATTCCCGACAATGTGACAGCTGAATTGGAAAAATTAGAACAAGAAGGAGCTGGTCCGATAGTCGAAGTCGAGGGAGTCAGTGCAATATTGGGAGATTTGGCTGATGATGATGACGAATTACTCGGTATGTCTGTTGCACAAAAAAAAAAGAATGTAAAAAACATTAAAAATTTTTAAATTTAAAATTAGATAAAAAATTATTTTGTATAAATCAGTTTTAAAACAAGAGTTCAGAGTAAGTTTCTTATATAAATTAATATATCTATACACCCGCGTTTATAAAATTTATGTCCAAGGGCTTGTGATCTTCGAACGCTTCAATTGTCTCCCATCCCCTAATTATTTACTGCATAAACAGTAAATCAAGTGACATTTTTAATATTTATTAAACTATTAGGTGTATAAATTAATTTGGTGCATAAATTAATTAGGTGTATAAATTAGTTTGGACTAGGAAATTTTTCATGCGAATTTTTCCAGAACTAATTCCATTGAATCTGTTCCGATCGCTCTAGTAATACCTGGCTGATATACATTTTAAGATAGTGGAAGAGAACCAAAAAGTCTTGAAAACTTTATCAATTCAAAACTGCCAAGTTTGTTTTGCGAGAGTATTTATCAACTGCTCTATAGGAAGGATAAAGTCATAGAAAATAATGGAAATTATTTTTGAAACATTAAATCTCTATTTGATTTTTTGTGAAAAAACTCAGACTTTCATGAAAAGGCACTAAATTAAGTTATATACTAAAATATATTTAGTGATGAGGACAAATAATTAAACTTTTACATAAAATACCTCTGGCACTTCGGCATTGGCCTAGTTTACACCGAGCACTTGATACGCGGATCAAGTACTATATTCGCATCATATCGCTTGATACGCTCGGTGTAAACGCTCGCGGATTATTTTGGTGCGCTCTGGTCTGATACTCCTGAATCACGAGTATCAGACCATCTTTGTACGCGTATCAAAAGATTTTTGTGCGACGTAAAAAACACTTGATTCGTATTAAATCCGCCATTTACTGCACTAAGTTGGATTCGCCGGTTGAACGCGTACGAAAAGCAAACATGTCGTACAAAAAGGTACGAATTGGATAGAGGGTGAAACAAGAACGTTTCTCGAATTGGCTATAGAAAAAAATATTTTAAATATATGGAAAAAAATATCGACATGTAGAAATTTTACGAATGCTGATACCCGAAATGCAGTTATGAAAAGACTGTTGATCAAATCAAATTAAAATTAAAAAACTTAAAAGCAGCATACTTTAAATGTAAAAGAAATAATAATATCAGTAATGCTGCTCCTTAAACATACCCATGCCTCTAAAATCAACAAGGACTCTGGATTAAAAACCTAACCTAATCTGTTTTGAGATCGGTGTAAACAGGGATGTATCAAATGCTTAGTCCGCATCAACGTGATGCGCGTACCAATCGATTTAATGGTGTAAACTAGGCCATTTTAAGGCTTTAGCCCCAAAAGCCTAAAGATAAAAGCACTACTGCACATTTAAAACTAAGAATTTGTTTTTGAAGCTGAAATGGGAGCGGATTTCAACATTCTGGAATATGCGGATCCTGAACTGGACACGATTGCGGGTGGGGAGAAGACTAATATTCTTGATTTGGATCTCGAGCAAGTTGAAGTTGACTCCAAAGATGATAAGCAAAAGAAGGAAACTAGGGACGAAGATCAGAAACCAGAATTGACTGGTTCATCCTCTGAAATCACTGATTCGACGAGCACGAATTTGACTCTAACAGAAAATTCCAACGTCCCGACAATAACATCATCGCAGGCGACACCGCAAGCAATGCAAGCGCAAGTAGTACAACTGCATCAACAAGTGCAACAAGCGGCAGCGATGGGCCGGCCAATGCCACCTGGAACAAGATTGGTTTCACCAGATGGAGCGGTTTGTGGAGTGGTGACTTCCACAAATACGGTAACTGTGAGTTATCCATCGAGTTTCCCCGGACATCCGCAGAGACTTTCGCAAGCGCATATACAAGGTAAATTTTAGAAAAATTACTCGTAATATATTTTACAATTATTGTTCAAATCAATTTTTGATCTTATGTTTTAATGAAACTGTTTAATCTATTCAACCTATATCCAATCAAAAATCATTTTTATTTATTTCTGAAGCAACAAAAAAGCTTAGGGTTAAATAATGCTACTTTGATTCTGCGTTTTTATATACTAGCTTTATTAGCCATCCACAAATTGACCACACAATGTATTCTGCTCATTAATAAAAACAATAAATAAATTATTCTAAATTAAGTAAACATATTTAGAACGTCAATTTAAAAAATATATAAAGGCTATAAGAGTAAAACGCGGTTGTTGTTGCGCACAGTTTAAAAATTATTTATTTACTTCTCACATGCAGAGAAGTCTTACAATACGAACGTTTCGACTCCGATTCGAATCATCCTCAGCTAACAAACAATAACATTACATAATAATCTCGCGCGCGGTCTTCTTTCCGGCTGAGCAATCCACCGGTTTCAAGACCAAAGACATATTTAGAACGAGTTTATATTTAGAACGAGTCAAAGATAATCGAAATTCAGCTCTGATATTCCGCGGTTGGTTTATTTTTAAATGGCAAATCGATATAAACTGTAGTGATACTGATCTTTAGGGAAACTGATAATTGCGTTTTTTTTAAACATAAGATCAACTGAATCAAATGTTAATAGTCATTATTAGATGTTCTGTCAAGTAAATTAAAATAAATTTCTTCTAAAAGTTTGGTATCTTTATTAGCATTAATTCCATATTTTTGGGCTTTATATATATAATGTGAATTCTTTCTTTATTAATTAAGTTTAAAATAATTTGATTTAAAAAATCAAATTATAAATAATCTACTATTTTAACATTTTTTCAATCAAAAGTATATATAATTATATTCGATCATATAATTTGTGAAAACAGAATGTTTTTGAGATCTTTTGATTAATATTTTTCTTGTGTTCTGAGACTCGTGTCCTTGTGTTTTTGTCTGCATACGATGCATCGCAGTTTTTGTATAGGATCTTTTATATATGTGTGTGTGTGTGCGTGCGTGCGTGCGTGCGTGTATACAGTTATACATAGAATCATTAATACCAGTAGAATCAGAATACATTGTGTGGTCAATTTGTGAATGGCTAATAAAGCTAGTATATAAAAACGCAGAATCAAAGTAGCATCAAGTATTTAACCCTAAGCTTTTTTGTTGCTTCAGAAATAAATAAAAATGATTTTTGATTGGATATAGGTTGAATAGATTAAACAGTTTCATTAAAACATAAGATCAAAAATTCGATTGATTTGAACAATGTCATATATATATTTATTTAGAACGAGAGAAACGAGGATATAGATTGGATATATATATATATATATCCAATCTATATCCATCTATATCCTATCAATATCAATCTATATCCAAACCTATATCCAATCAAAAATCATTTTTATTTAATTCTGAAGCAACAAAAAAGCTTAGGGTTAAATAATATGCTACTTTGATTCTGCGGTTTTATATACTAGCTTTATTAGCCATCCACAAATTGACCACACAATGTATTCTGATTCTACATATTATGATTCTATATATTAATGATTCTATTTATATTATTATTTTGATTTAATTATGATTGATAAAGGCTAAGCACAACTGAAACATGGTGTCTAGCGATTCTTGAATGTCCTGGAATTGTCTTGAAATTTAATGTATTCTAGAAAACCCCTGGAATTTTAGGATCTGGAATATTTGTTATTTTTTTCATTCTATAATAAAAAAATCAAATCTCCATTTTATTCGTAATGCGCATGCCTGGCGTAAAGAAACGATTGCACAAAAAAAACCAAACGAAAGAATTATGTGATATTGAAAAGTGAAAAACTTGTGAAAAAATTAAAAAATAAGAAACAAGTAATTTTAAATAAAGCTTTAAAAGCAAGTACAGACAAATGAAAATCCAAATCAAATTGATAAAAGCAAGTACGGACAAATAAAAATCAAATAAAAATCAAATCAAAATCAAATTGATAATTTAATGAAACAATAAATTTATAATTTTTAATTATAAGTTTATAATTATAGATTTTAATTTTAAAAGTACAATAAGGCAAGTTACTAATTAAACTTCTAAGAAAACTTAAATTTAATGTCTTAAATTATAAAATAAAATATAGTAGAGAAATTATCATTCGTATTGAATGTTTGTTTCATATTTTCATAAAGTAATAAATAATATTGTTCCAAATTTGTTTGCGTTTTTTAATTCATTCATCATATAGAATTCTAATTTGAATATATATTATTACAATATACCTAATATTACCAATGAAAATTAAGTAATGAAAATCGATCTGAAAAAACAAGAATTTTTATCCTGGAATTTCCTGAAAATATCCTTGAATTGGCTAGCCATATACCGCTAGACACCATGTGAAATTAGTCTCGTTTTGTTGTATGATTATTAAAATCAATATATATCTATTTTAAATCTATTATTTAACATCTTTGGATTCGCTCGTCTTTGGCCCATTCTAAATATTTATTTATTATATATTTATCTTTATTATATATTGGAATTAATATATTAGATTTTTTGCGTAAAAAAATATATTTTACAAACATCTTGAATTAGTTATGAATGTAACTAATTCAAGATGTTTGTATAATATAAGTTTTTACGCAAAAAATCTAATACACTAAACTAATACACTATTTTTGATCTAATGTTTATTATATAAAATAATAAATAATTCTATATACTAATATTTGTATTGTTTCATGCAAATCTTCAATTTCGATGTTTAACATTTACAACATTTTTATTATAGTCTCGCAACAACAACGGCTAGGCATGCGAGTAGCGGCCGGGATGCCAAATATGGCTGGCAGAGTAGTCGCTGTAAATCACATGATTGGTCCCCGGATGCCATTGGCTCCACCGCCGCCACCGCCACCTCCACCACCTCCGCCACCACCCCCTTATCCGGGACCACCACCGCCATATCCTGGACCGATACAAGTAAGTGTCTATGTTTATGTTAGTCTTTCTGAAAAATTATGCATCGCTTTGATAGTTAATTTTTTCATGTAATTGTGAAAAAGTCAAATTAATAAATTGAAGTAAAGAAGCTAAAGAGATAAAATTGAGATAAATATATAATATAGTACTCTTGTTGAAAAAATATTTAGTAACTGTCTGTATAATAAATGATTTAGGTAATTTTAGGTCATAAAGTTAAACATCCTGTATATGTATGCGCGCGCGCGTGTGTGTGTGGGGGGGGTGCATTTGCGCGTGCGCGTACATATAAGATACATATATAGAAAGAATAAATATTTATATAGGAATTTCATAAAAGTGTGAATGGATAAAAACAAAATATTGATAACTTAATATTGAAATGGGGTTATATTATCAGTAATTCACATAATAATTAATGAATAGTTGATTACATAACATGGTTTTTGTTAGCATTTTATAATGTATAAAACATTTATAATTGCATGTA
>QKQZ01000276.1:5348-40740 GCA_003595255.1 Solenopsis fugax | reverse complement strand
ATATTTATAATTAAGCAAATCATCACATCCCGTATTTTTCTATTAATACGACTTTACTTTATCCCTGAATGCAAAATTTATCATCAAATATTTGTTTATTTTATAATAAACAAGGTTTAAAGACTCATCTCAATAAATCTTGACAACATCCAATTTCAAAAAAATTTTTTTTCAACGACTGCATGCATGATCTAATAATGAATTTTTTACTAAATAGATTTCACCCCAAGAGTAATAAATTTATGGTACCAACCACATACGTTTATTAATGTAGCAGAAACCTCGCTACCTCATATTAGGAACCTATCCCATAATAGGCGACTTTACCCTAAGTATTATCAAATCTGGTATAAGTTACTAAATACTTAGAAAAGTAAAATTATTTTTGGTTACATTGGTCAAATATTTAATTGATACTATCTCACTATACATTTGGTAGTTATAACCAGTCTTTTTTTTTCAGTGAGGGCTGGCAGATGCGAAAAATGGGTGGGAAATAATCTTTTACTGGAAAGTAATAATGTCATGGGAAGGATAGTCGATCGAGCAGAATCAGTATTATAAATCGCGTTGCACGATAATATTATGGTCCGTCCTCCTCTTCGTTTCTTTGTTTATCATTACTTAGCGCAATCTCTACTTCGCACTATCTTACATCTCCGATTCCGACGCAGCTTTAATAAATACAACTCCGGCGTTCAAACGTTCACCTCACTGTCATTCTCTTGAGTAATTCCTTCCTGTTGATCGTAGATAAAGAAGCGATCGGTTCATACGGGACCAGCAGGTTGCCAGCCATGTTTTGACCGGGTTGATAGTCACCAGATAACCAGCTAGAATGAGACGTTACAATGATATCGCTCGAAGCTACGGGGAACGAGCTATGAATGCGCGTATTATGATTAAAGTTTCTGTTTCTGTCCGTTGTCGGATATGTGAGATGACTTATAATGCGTTTACTGAACGACGCGTATGAGGGATCGATATTTTAAAGCTATGATACAAAAAAACATGGATGCTAAATACTTGATATTTTTCAAGTGCGAAGTTTAAACTATATTCAATAACAATCTTGCACGCTCGTTATTTCTAAACGATAGAATGGTATAGAAAGATAGATCAGCAAACGAGTTAAATTGCTCATTTTTTATCTATCTTTCTATGTTATTCNTTTTTCAGTTGCTAATAGCTTTTAGAGATATTTTATTACGATAATAAATATATTTTAATAGAATAAAACAACAAACATTAACTAATAGGCTACTAAGAGTCAGCGCGGTTATAAGTGCGCAATTAAACTTATTACAGTTTATTTAAAACTGTTTATTCATACTAACGCGATACAACAATTTAACGAACGTTTCGACTCGCTTTGGAGTCCTCTTCAGCGTATCAATATACAAAAAAAATTTTTAAATGTACTGTAATAAGTTTAATTGCGCACTTATAACCGCGCTGACTCTTAGTAGCCTATTAGTTAATGTTTGTTGTTTTATTCTATTAAAATATATTTATTATCGTAATAAAATATCTCTAAAAGCTATTAGCAACTGAAAAATGAAATATAGAAACTGAAATGAAGAAGAGAATATAAAAAATGGATAAGCACGAAATTTTGTTAATATTTAAAATGTAAAGTAACAGTGGTAATATAAATTAAATCATCAAGTTACGAAATAAACAACTACTACATTAATTTGATTATCTTGTGGTAAGAAATTTCACAACTTTTGCTTTTAAATTAAAAGAATATGAAAGGCGTGCCGTGAGGTAGATTAGGCGCAAAAGATGTATGCGCGATATAATCGCGAAAGAATATTTTCGTGCACAATGCGCGCTTTCGCGCATTCGTCATGCCGCGGTAGTTACGCTCACGCCTTCAGCCCGCATGACGAAGATGAGCGCGACGGTCATAGATCACCCGTGCACTTAATAGCATCAAGATTCTCGGTAACTCGGCGAATTTCAATTTCGCGAGCTACTTTCGCGCGCTTGCGCGACTGTCACCGTATTCCCATGCAGCCATCGCAGGCGCACATCGCTGATTTTCGCAGATATCATCAAACAGCGTCGCCGCGACGCGACGCGACGCGGCGATACGTAAATTACAGGCTCATTTCAGGCAGGCCGGTCATGCGAACCAAGTAGAATTGGCTTACGCTTCCCCACTGTCCGCGACACCGTCCTTACCTCCTGAAGAGAGCGTTCACGCATTAATGTCGCGGCACACGCACGCACGCTTGGATCCTAGCGGGCTGCTCGTCCATTTCCTGCTAATTAAATTAGCGTATCGGCCACCGTCCAGTGTCGTGAGCGACCCGAGAGCCGCGTTTCTCTCTCGTGAGTTTAACGACCCCCGTCCTTCTGCCTCCGCTCCCTCTTCGTCTTCATCAGTCGACGCCGCCAATTCCCAGGAGCCTCGTATCGGTCGCGACCGTTGTTCTCATTAGGATAAAACATACGAGTTGAGGCGGTTAACCGAATTACCGGCCGCGTTACCTCGAATGGGTATCGCGGATGTCCCAGACAGCCGGGTGCACCGACACATATTCCAATTATCGAGGAATGAATAGTTTCTTTAAAAATGCACTTTTTTTTTACACAACGCCGGTATCTTTCCAATATTCAAAGCCCTCTCCGGCAATTGTACATTAACAATTCCAATATTCAAAGCCTCTTAGATTTATCACACTGATTTTATAATGAAATATCTCCAGGATTTCCAACAACTTATCGAACAACGTATCAATATGCAATACGCAATATCAAAGGTTGCCAAGGAAAGTTCCTATAAGAAAAACAAGTTATAGCTGTAAATTATGCAGTGGGATAAATATGATGCAAAGAAAATCTTAATGGTGTAGCTGTTCTCACAATATTTCTAAATAAGAACGTATTTTAATGAAGTAGGACATTCATTGCATATTGATTAAAAACTCGTCAATTCGTTCTTGTCTATATTAGGCTAGATCGATACTCGTTAGGATATGCATGTGCAGGTGTACGTAAGATTGCGATAGAATCAATTTGAAACTATGTATCTCATCCAATCAATGTATTCAACTATAATCACGTAACATCAATAACAATTCTCTCTCTCTCTCTCTCTCTCTCTCTCTCTCTCAGAGAAAGAGAGAGATAGAGAGAGATCCCCTCCCATTCTAAAGCCATTCGAAACGTCTATTCCTAAAATTTATACGGCGCAATTGTACCTCCGAGGGATATACCGCGCGATTAAGACCCGTAACTGATTAAAGCACCAAAATCCTCTGTGGGATCGTTGGAATATACGCAAAAGCGATCATTAGCGTCAATGAGCATATCGATGAGCGTGCGATTATGCGCGATCGAAATCTCGTGCGGCGAGTGCGGAGGCACTTGAACGGTGGCGAACGTTGCGATTGGTATGTGCTCATCTAATTACGATCGGTATAAACGGGCGAGCCGTCGACGGCGAACGAACGTACGTCGACGGACGCATCACCGCCGCTGCCCAGAGGCGGACAATTGGAAGGATTGTTTCCAAGAAGGCTTCGTGTACGTAATTGCCGAGGCGTGCGCGTTTACGAAGCGCGCGCGAGACATCATACGGGAGCGATCGGTAATGAGGAAACGATTAAAATAATCAACATGGCGATCCATTAAAATATTACGGAGATCGCTCATACCGCGCAAAATGGACGTGGATCGAGAATGGCATGAAACGCGGAACCGACGAGTCGTGTCGGCGATTTCTCCATCCGCAGTATGCTAATAACTTCTTCGCGCAATTGCCTATAGTTGATTTCAATGCGTGACCTACACTTGAAGAAAATTAAAACGGCTTAATTTTTATGGTTTATGGCACGATTTATGGCTACGAATATTGGTTCAGATTTTGGCCAATCGTTTCGCTTCAATCTCTCTCTAATGTTACGAAATTTGATATTGGAAATTCAATATTCATCGAGCGAAACCCGTAGTAAGATGATTTGTTCAAGTAGTACATGGTGTGTGCGTTACACGTACAATAATTCTGCAAAATGTAATTCGTTAAAAGATAGTGTAATACAAGTTAAAGCAAATTTGTGATTTATTTCGATGATGAATCATTACCCACAAACCTTTATTATAAAAATACACAAGTTATATACATTATAAAAAAAAAAGATTGAGAAATTCAGCAAAGCTATAGCTTGTTGCGCGAGTTCAACATCTATAACTAAAGAGATTTGATAAGCTCAACAAAGAGAAATAATGTCTGAAAGTAATGGATGAATTGTTAGAGCAATTAATTTTTTTGCTGCAATGAAAATTGCTAATGTAATAAGTTTTCTTTATTATAGCAGCAAAAGTATGAATCATCTTAGCTATGTTTTGTTAAAAGTTTTAATCTATATATTAGATTGATCATTGCAGAAAATTGTCTTGTTGTATTAAGAAATTTGCGTTGAGCTATTGTAACAAATATGATTAGCAATTACTTATTCAGCTGTAAAAGTTTGCTACTTTAACATTAGAAATTAAACTGACTGTCGTATATTACGGCTATAGATCTGTTGAATCAATAAAGTTGTTGGTTGTTTTAATAAATCTTTTTAGAAAATTTCTCTTTTCGATATATGACTTCTGTAAACTCTTTTCAATGCAGCACGAATTGTTATTACAATTCACATAGCCTCATGTGGAACGAGACTATGTTATCCAAGGTCACGATCAGCATGAATTACGTTTACAAAGCGTCACTGCCAACGTTGTATATGTAATGGCACTTTGTCAGTTATACGCCGGAAGTTACCAACTAAGGAAAACTCGGCGCATTAGTTGAATGTAATGGGACGAGGCAGCGATATTTATGGCAACTCGCGCAAGGCGAGTGAATACGTGTCTCGATTTCGACATAAGCCATCGATCGTTTCAACAGCTGCACCATCTTCCGAGCGGCGTTGCCTTCGTAAAAAGGCGATTTTTACCCGGCTTAGAATTTTCTAATTGTAGCGTTGTAAACAGTAGATCGTGTAATTGCGTGTAATTGTAAAGATATTTCTGAAAATTAGTACGCGGCAGCGATAAAAATAATTGTATCGCTAATTCATCGACTTCTTCCACGCAACAATTTGTTTCGGTCTCGCCGCGCATGGTTGCAATCTGCAATTAAGTTTTCTATACGCCCGTTGCCCGGCAATTAGGCACCACACTTTAGAGGCCTCTCTTCCGGGCATGAGGACATCATAGATTTCGCTAATTCATCCGTTAATAATATTCTAGCTCACCCTGTGTGCACTAATTATATACGTTCACGTATGCGCGTACGAACAATACGAACTACAAATTGCTGGGTAATTAGCTATGATACTTGTACTTGCGATCGAGCACGGGTGTAAGATGATGTACGTGGATACATGGAGAAATCGTGCTATCGAATCGACATTAATAAGAACCGCGAGCGGAGCTGTTTCCACGTGTGATCGTACGTGAATCATCCTATTCGCCGCGAGAGATCATACACGAGCACGAGCACGAGTACGAGCACGCACACGCGTACGACCGCTCACGTTTCCTGTAGATTACCAGAAATTTATGAGATCAGGCATATCGAAGGCAAGTAAGTCGTCGAAACTCGCCGCGCGCGCGCGCGCGGACGAGATTTATGGGACTCTCTCGGCTGCTGCAACGGCTAACATAATGTAATATGCATGCATCACACCGTACCTGACGTACGTCCTTCTCAGTTATTAATTCCGACGGACTTCGCTTCGCCTCTTTCACGTTCATATATGCAATGAGGGTTGCGCAAAAGTCAATGCCTATTATACGCCGATAAGATTAATAAGCTATGGCATGAGTGCACTTGTCACAGAGCTGATAGACGTCGGCGAGAGATTAGAACGAAAATTCCAAGCCGCGATTGAATACAGAAGCTAGGTCTCGTGCGAATTATAAAGGCGAGAGGCGATAAAATCGGCGAACTTATGTCGCGTATTCTCTCGAATATAAAACGACGGAGGGTAGAAACAACGCGTCCAAAAAGAAAAATGATCGATGCAATAGAAAATATTCACGCTGCGGCCTTGATGGAGTTCCTACTATCCGAAAGCATCGCGCCAGGATGACGTAATAAATGTCATCTGCCTCTCGTTTTTCTCTTTCTTTCCGTTGAAATCATTCTTTTATGCTTATTGTCGCGTCACTCCTTTCTCAGCAGGAACGAAGAGCGACAGTTAGCATTGCCGCGCCCAGATGTGGTACAACGTGCACATAGATGTAATATATATATTAACCACAGGCACTAGCCGATCGTGAATTATTGATGGCTTTATCCAGGGGCTCTTGATGGTACCAGGTGGCCAAGTTCCGCCTTGTTCCGAGCGGAGGAGAATCGACAGTCGAAGTGAGACGGCGGATAACTCGCTCGCAGAGAGCTCGGATGAGGCAACGGGAGAAAGGCAGAGCGAGAGAAGGACCAGAGTGGTGTTTAGTTTACGGCGTGGCGATGTTTGACTAATGCTCTGCAATTTCGGCTTTTGTTGTTGGCCCTAGATCGCCCGCTGCGACGATTGCAAAGGGAAAGAGAGAGAGAGAGAGAGAGAGAGAGAGAGAGAGAGAGATTGGTTAACCAACCCTCGAATTTTCGACTCCTCCGTAACCACTCCTATCGACCGCCAAGATTCGCCGAGATTTAGGTACTTGCAACGTAAACGACACTCGTAAAGGCCGTCGTTAAAGGATCAAGAGCAAGCTCCTGATCCTTTTCGCGATTAATATAGCATTAACAAAATTATGATGATAGATAAACGTCATAAAATTGCCAACTGTAACTGATTACTTAATACTTCTCTTGGGCAAAACAATATCATTTGCCTTGCTTCAGATTTAACGTTTATATGTGCTTATATATATGGCGCGGGTGGTAATGGTTTCTTGTAACGCACTATTGGCATTCAACGCGTTGCTCGTCCACCCGGCGTTACTAGGGTGGAATAATTACGACGATAATATCGCAACACTTCCCAGTATGACACCGTCTCTAAAAACCCGCGCTTGAAAATGAGCTCTGCTCTCGACTAAGTACGCAATAAATTATCCCGATTGTAACGAAAACTGTTGCCGTTCGGCCATTCCTACGCTGTTGATGTTAATTACAAATAAAAGTGATACGTATTCTAATGCCCACACACGGTGGGATTAAAATCAATTGTTGTGCCGATTACATTTATTATGGCGGGTCGTAGTAATAAACTTATGTAAATTTCATTTCGCAAATCAAATATTTTTTTTATCGAACGCTTCGAACAGTAACTCGATATCCGCTATTAACGGGCCAATCAATCTCGAGGGAATGAGCACCAATAGTTCAGTATTACAACCGTATCAGTGGACGGTGGATTGTCACTAAATTATTCGTGATATTGATATTCCTAGATCAATTAATGATTCACATTCGTTGCACGTTTGCGATAAATCACGCACATGGCCATTTCCAGATATCTGTACGACTATATGAACACGGTTAAATTAACCGTTATTTACTGTCATTTATTTCTTTCTCTCTTTTGAATTTGCTATATACTTTCCTCGCGTCAATAAAGTTAAACTCTATCTCGTCATAGAGGTATGTAAAATAACATACTAATAATAATATAAATACGTTAATGTGTACATTATCCTTTTATCGAGAAATCTCTCATCTAGCAAGACTCGATAATAAAATTCGTAAGTAAATAAAATAATAATCAGAAATTGTGATACGTGATATATGCACAGTAAAAAATTTTTAACATTTTTGCATGTCCCAGAAAATCCACTCTAAATTTTCAGTTAAAATAACTCTTATTCATCGTGTTACTTATTGATAAATTAAAAATGTAATTAACACAATGCTTTACATTTATTTTTATTCATAAGAAATGTTAATAGAACATTTTCGTTCGTAACATTTAACTCATAGGAAATGTTAATAGAACATTTTCGTTCGTAATCATGTTAAATTAACTTTGAGACATGTTGATTATTTGAAATAATTGTGTTAAAAATACTCAAAATAATATTCCATTTCTAAGAGACATACACAAAGTATTAATTTATAAAGTTGACATAAATGTAACACATGAAAATGTTATAAAAATAATAATATATCAGTAGTATGTTAATTTTACATTGAAATAGTAATTAAAACGTGGTAACACAAGAAAATTTTAACATATGGACCCATATGTACGCACAATTTTTTTACTGTGTGTCATAACGAAGAAATGAATATTCTATCGATAAGGTACGTTTTCAATACATCGTTATACATTGGTTTTTCTGTAAAATCTCACATTTCTTGATCTTTAACGCTTCGTTCGTACACGGTGAGCGTTAAGCGTCTTTATAATGAGGCAAGAAGAATCGGTAAGTTGTGATGCGATGTGAGCATTTTATCGGAAGGAATAAAAAGAGAGAAGAGAGGTACGGAGCAAACGAAAGGGAGAGAGAAAGGAGTCTGACGTACGCAAGGAGCGAAAGAAAGAGGCGACTGGACAATCGCCGGATGCCGATGCGGCGCGCAAAAGCAGGCCGGTGGCAGGCGCAGGTGTGCGTGACTATATACGGCAAGTACTGCGACAACAGCATTAACGTGCTACCATATCAATATCGTTATAATATGCAAATGCGCTCGCACATATTCGCGGTGGGGACTTGAGAGTAATATGTTGTTCTGGGTCATATGAAGGCGCTCGGAAAGGAAATCATCGTGATCCATCGCCGTGGTAAAGACTTACCGAACCATTTCCTTCTCTACTCTGAGAAGAGCATAATTTTAATTTATTGCGACATTTGTCAAATTTTTCTCAGGTTTAAACTTACAATTTGAATTGTTAATTAATAAAACCGTTCTCTCCCGAAGCCGTTATGCTTTTATCCGTGCCGGTAAAAACGGATCGTAATAAATAACATGCATAATGTAAGTGCGTTAATGCACGCGCTATATCGAAATCTGAATTTTATCATTTATTATATTAAATTTTAATTTACGTTATATCTAAAAAAAGTTATCATATTTGATGTGCGTAGAGGAGCAGATGGTATTATGGCATTTGTATTATGGCCACTCGTAATATCTTCGTCATTAAGTAATGAATTCTAGTAATTATTTATCATGGAATCATTTAGTAGTCTGCCGTTATGCAATGGCGCTAATATGCCAATACCGACATTTGTTATAGATGACTTTTTATTTTTGATCTATTCTAAAATAATGGAACTACAATACCATCTTCTCCTTTATAATTTGTACGCTCGCACGTTTTCAAAATACAAATTTGACTCTTTCTTTCTTTCTTTCTCATACGCAAAATTTGTACAAATGAATATTTTTTAACCGACTAGATTATTCGCGATAGTGATAATGGCGAATACGAAGAAGCGGATTTTCATAATTTTCAAGTTCTTTGGTACAAGTTGGCTTTTACTTTTTATCTCGTAGTGATAATTAGCCGTTTTCCCTTGAGTGAGCAAGTCAAATGACAGAGGTGAAAAGAGATAGTCCGGTTAATTACTCCCGGATGCATATCAAGTAGAGAGAAAGAGGAAGAGAGCAACAAGACGGAATGGATAGCAACGTTTTCGAATGTGCATTTATGAGATAATACCTTGCGCAGGTGTATTGTACGGTAGATTATTAACGTGGAAATTTCGTTCGCGCATACCACTGCTCATTGCAGCCTATGTCTACAGGTGTATGAGAGGGCTTTCGAGACGACACCTCGGTGCTAATTAGTGCCACCAATTAGCGAACAGCAGACCGGTTCTCTCTTTCTATCCCTCTTTATATCATCCCTCTCATCCCGTCCCATCCTCGTTTATCGATCCAGCTATTCGCTACCAAACGGCTGGGCCTTTTTTAATCCGGCAGTCATTTTCATTTTGTAGATTCTAAAGTCCGGTTTTCTCACTAATGCCTCGACACGAAAAACCAGAAAAAAGGTTTAATCTCGCGCTGATGATATCGTCGTGCATAATAATCTGTACATTAGAAAAAAGATATCATATTTATAAACCCTCTGAAACATTAAATATAATATTCAACACTTATAACATATGAGAGGCGACTTAGAAATATAATTATTATTCTACACCGCGTAAAACTACACACACACACACACACACACACACACACACACACACACACGCACGCACGCACGCACACACACGCACGCACGCACGCACGCACGCACAGACACACACACACACATATAGATATATAAAATTATGCACATGTATGTCATAGTGTTCACTATTATTATATATAATTAAAATGAAATAAACGATATAAACAAAATAAAAGTGCATAATTATGTTTAGACGCACTTTCGCTCGACGATGTTTATTACTTTATTGATTAAACATAATGCAATTAATTACTATAAAGAGTAACGGTGGTACTGCATGCAGAGATAGATATACCAAAATGATAAAAACCCGCGCGAGATTCTTGGGATGCATTTAAAACGTAATTTTCATAAAGCGTGCCTGGCATAATTATGCCATTAGGATCTCTTTGAAGCCCGTTTAAAGTCATAATCACTCAACGAGACCGGTCCCTGGTTCGCTTCTTCCTGGCTCGTTCTACCATCGCATCACCCCTGACGTCCCGCTCATCCCCTACCCTTTAACCATCGTCAGTATCTATTCTTGGATGTGCAAACGGAGACAACTTTGGCAGGAATCTTTGCACGATAATAGGACAAACGTAAATCATTGAACAATAAGCAACGATTTTTCTTGCCTCACCCCTTTATCCTGTCATTTATGCACGAGAGCCGAGCGCACAAATACATGGCATAAATCAAACACGGAGGTGGTATCATAGGATGCCATTGAAAGAAAGACAGTTCAGAACAGCCATATTTTTTCCGTTCTTCACCACACGATCGCAAAACCGACTTCGAAATTACGTGGAAAGACTAAAAGGTTGAAAAATAATTGCATGAAAAGAAAAGTTTTGCTAGAGTATCTAAAAATTTGGCTAAATACAGATTTGAAAATAATTATGTTGGACTATCAAAAAATAATTATAAAGAAAGTTCAAACACGATGCTGTAAAAAATTTTACATTTGACATTTTAGCAATCAGATTGAACATCTTACATAATTATTTTGATAGTTTAACAAAATTATTTTCGTAAAACGTAACAAAAAAATATCCGTACAAAAGATTCCTATTTTTTCAGTTTTAGAAAATCAACATAAAAATTAATGCGTAATTTATATGATTTTACTTATGAATCATTATCAGCGAGCAATTGGAGAACTTGTTATTGAAATCTTTACCTTTACAACCTATATTTTCTTTGCGCAATAACGACATTGAACATAATGGATTAGTCGCCAAGATAATCATTGAGGGAATGAAAATTATAGGATCGTTGACTTTTGAAGAAACTTGCACGAGTACAAAATCAGTGAAACGTATCGAAAGGTTAATCAAGGCAAAGAATATATTACAGTCACGATTGACTTTCTGCCGAGCAAATTTTTTATTTTCGAGGATTCGTGTTCAGTTCTGCGGGCGATCTGATTGTGAACCGACGGGGAATGGAGCAGACTTCTGCTTTAGTGTGTAACGTAAAAAAAAAAGATTCGCGAGGAGATGTCACAGATATGTGAAAACTGTGTTTCAATTACGTACGTAATTTATGACCCTCGTATTTTCTCTTTTTCATTCGTAACCAGCTTTCCGGAATATCAACATTAACTACGTTTTTTATCTAACAAAATACTGTAATGTTGTATAATCGTAAATTAATCTTAATATATCTTTACACGATGGTATTGTTATATATTAAAATATCATCGATCACAAAACTCATTAATTATGACATAGATGTAAAAGCCATTTTAAAAGGAAACCTTATGTAGATTACGTAGACGTAGACATAAGGTGTAGTACTAAAGTGTTTTCTGCTAATATGTATTTCTCAAGAAACTTCTTGATTAATAAGATGTCATTATGTAAACTTGCAACGCTAATAATAATGTAATTAACTAATGCATTCATTTTGAGTACTCAACGCGGATACATTTATGTATTCTTAGCGGCAAACCAAATGTCCTTCGCATAACTTTAAGATCATCGCGGATGGATCGAGTGATACGCGCGCGCAAGTTACGGTTCGTTATAATTTCTTGCGGCATTTTCTGCGGGCAGAAACACATCGCAAGAATAATCGGTAGAAGAAAGGGTACGCGGCGCATGTACGGATGGATAATAATAAGAGATCAGCACCGGAGGATCGTATTCTGCCAGGAAGCTGCTAATGCCAATCGCCGACACGATCTACGAGTGCCAGCGGCATCATATATATCCTAACGATCTTTAAGATCTTATCGCATGTCTTGTATCACTATCACGAAGATGACGTCATTCACATATAGATATATGTCTGCAAGGAAAAAGAGAGAGAATGCAGAATTTATAAAATGATTTCAAAAATTTTAGGTAACAGTTGAGCAAAATTTTTCAATGTTTATTACAAAAATGATTTTATGAAATCTACACCCTTCTTTAGCCTCTGTATTATATCTTCTGTCTATCCAAGATGTTCTGCGATATCCAAGATCAGACGTTCTTTGATCGATTCGATAGTCATTTTCAGGCCTAATCAGACTTAATCTTACTCCTTGTAGTTTATTTACAGAAAACGCCTTCACATTCTCTAGACCACTTTGGTGCGATACAGCGTATACTGTCTTCCTCTTATTCCGGCTTACTTTAACATAGCATAGTGCATTTTGATGAACCCGCAGCTTACTTCGGTATAATCCAGCTTACCTTGTCTGACAAGGATGTACTCTAGATTATTTCGTACCTTACAATGGCTCATTCTCTACTTCTTTACATTCTCCGGTATAAGAGAATGCGCGTGAAGAACGCAATGAGAATGCGAAGAATTGAACACTCTAACGATCATAATCATTATTAGCATCCGTATTACTTCCTACTCGAATGAAATTCCTGGCAAATAGTTTCGTAATGAAGATGGCGAAGAGACGAGATATACGAGATAATCAGGGATCATACGTGGTACTTTAAGCTTCATCTGATATCTTGGCATTGTGTTGCCGTACTCACGATACCTCCGATAGCGAGTAGCGACCCGAATACGGAGAATATCTATCGTTGATTTTTGTAGGAAGCGCGATCCATAATTCTGTGTAATAAAGATCTTGCGCTCTTATCTGATAGCTAGCGTCGCTGTCGAGAGACGACCGTCAGACGACTATCTCCTCAGTCCACAGCCTCTCCTCTCCTCTCTCGCTCTCTCTCTCTCTCTCTCTCTCTCTCTCTCTTTCTCTCTTTCTCTCTCGTATCGCTCGCTTTTTACGAAGGAAACGTGTCCGCCCTGGCACCGCTCATATAACGTTGCGTGCCACTCTGGTATCAAATACGCGCGATTTGAACACTGAAAGCTCATGGCAATCGCCAATTAGATCTCTGACAATCGGTGACTTCGCGCACGGCAATTCATTGCGGCTTATCTGATATTCCGCGCGGCCGCCGCAGAGGTTACTTAGAGTACCGCGCCATTTTCCATGTGCGCGCGTTCCGCGTAGATAAACCCTCTTACCTTCCTCTTCCGCGCTGCGCACGGAGGTATTTTCTCCTCGGATACATGTAGCGCGACATAAGACCCGCGGCCATAAAACATATGTAGACGCTCTGCTGTATTCCACACAGTGGAGAGAGCTTTCTGCTTTAAATTATAAATCTCGAAATACAGAATTATATACTTTACAAATGGCGCACTGCAAGAAATGTAATTTTCTTCGCAAAGAAACAATAAGCAAAAGATCACCGTAATTGTCGTATTCAGATAAAAAAATCTTTCCATCAATAGCGCGTTCAAGTACAAGTCAGGAATTTTCCTGTATGTAAACTTATCTTTCTTCTCTATAAATATTTAGAACATAAGCGTGTAAAGTATTTAAATTACGAATGTATAATTAAAGCTATCTGTTGTAATAAATTAAAACCTTCTTTGAAACATACACGTGTGACTTTAATTTAAAACTGTCGCTTTTTTTTAGAGAGGATATAGTATATAAATTATAAATAATTAGAAACCTAGAAATACATATGCGTAGGCATGTAAACTCGTTATTTCTTAATGCGTGGCATTATGAAAAAACGATTGCTTAAACAAGTCGATGTTTGCTGCGTGCCTTTCAGAGCTCCATCAAACGTATCAGCGGCGAGCGCTTCAAGGAACACTTTGTGTAAGTTTCGCGCGCAACGGGTGTTTATTGCACTACCCCACGTATTGCCTAACGGATAATTGCGAGATACGGCGATTTAGCAGGGCAGTTATAAATAAATCCGCGAGATATAAGCGCGACAATTAGATCGTCGTTACATACTAACGTAGGCCAGCTGTAGCAATTAGAAACGCACACCATCGTGCACCCCGTTAAATCCCATTTTCGCAGTGATCTCTTTCGGTCTCGTAACCGACGTAATGCTACGCGCACCGGCTAATTTACCCGGCAGGATATCCTGTCGATCGGCATCCGGTAGTCATTGGATCGACTGATCGGCCAATCTTCGGCAGAAATCAAATGACGAGGCGAAAGCAACCCAGCCAGTCAGCCAGCCAGCCAACCAGCTAGCCTCGATGCCATAAAACACGTCGTGCTAATTAACGATTAGCCATGACCAGGATTCCTGGTAGCTGGTATAACTAGTAACGACGCGACTCCGCGTGTACGCCTCCTACACATTGATTTGCGAATTATAGCGGGAATCAGTGCATGGTGATTAGAACGTCGATGAGACCAATGCCGGCGATCGCACGGACCGTAACTGTGAAAGGACTGCCTGGGTAATGCGCTCTTCCCTTTCTTTCGAACGCGTCATGACGCGGCAGTCATGAATGGTGCACGCCGTACCGTGAAATAGTTTATCGGCACGAGACAAATTTTCAGTTCGGTAAATTGAGCTATTAACGAGTCAGTGTCCGTAAAAGTATGTAGACAAGCCCATCACGACTACCGTGAACTCGCATGAGATTAACGAACTTTTATCTTGGTTTATTTATAACCTAACTGTTGTAAACAACTATTCGTTTGCCTCGCACGAATGACACTTACAATGCGTTGCTGCAGTTAACGCCCCGATTCGTTGAGTCGCGACTCGCTCGACCGTTAGGATCACTGCGTGATCCTCCACGTATGTCGCCAAGGAAAGGATTAAATATGCTCGCGAGCGATCCTCCGAAATGCATTTGCATCTTTATTAGAGTGTAATTGCTTCGCGTCGTATTAATTACGTAAAGGTCTTCTCCACATCCGTATTCTGCTTTGCGCGCGACAGAATTCGTTCGTTATGCACGCGACGCAAGACATATTGAAGCTCGAGATCTGTCAATAATTATGACTCACCGTGCTGTTCCATCGTAATTCATAAGCGGCATTCAATTAACGTTGCTCGAAGATTATAGGCCTCGGCGAGTCGTGTGTAAACCCCCCCTGGGCTGTTTCTTAACGGAGGCTGTACTGCGTGATTTATCCGCCTAGGCGAAATTTTGCGGTCGCCTGTTACTCGCAAAAACGGCCATTAGCCGGTAAATATCACGGGGCACAAACTGATAGATGTCTTTTAGATAATGAAGACGAAAGACGCGTTTTTTTTTCTTAACACCACCGTCCTAGTGTATCGCGTGTGCCGTTTACGCTGTATAATTAAGCTGTTTGTATTCACGTGGGCGATAGGTAGGCGTTGTAATAATCGACCGCTATCACCACGTACTTCACGGTATACGATGCAAACCAATTTTGTATCATTGAAAAGTGAATGTCGCTATTGTTTAACATTCGCGGACTATAAATTACTCGACTGGCTAACTTGGCATAATTTTTCGCCATAACTCACCAAGCAGGTATGCTATGGAGTTAGGTGGCAATAGTAACGACAATGTTCAAACTCTTATCATATCATTATAACAGATATTACATGAATAAGTACGTGTAAATTACCTACGTTTAAGAATGAGTAATACCTGCGACTATTTTAGCTGTGACTTAAAAAACGAGGAGGTAAAATGGCTCGTAAAATTTACTTCTACAAATAACTTTGATCGACAAAACGACTCAATTTATGATTATTAATATATTCATTGTTAATTCAATATATTAAATAAAAATACTAAAATTTGCACATAAACAATTTTACTGCAGCATATAAAAATTTAGCTAGATACAGATAAAAAAATAATTTTATATTAGACCATCAGAATAATTATATAAGAAGTTCATAAATACAAGATGGTCATTAAGTATTCTAAACTTTAAGGGATGATTCCTTACACTAATTCAAGACAAAAATTGATATATCCAAAACAGCTTAGTTTCAAAGATACAGGGTTGAAGGAAAAATTATTTTCATGTCCTTCGAATATACACAAATTTTCATCAAAATAATTAGAATGGTTTTCGAAATTTTTTCTTTAACTTTGAAACTAAGTCGCTTTGAACATGTGATCATATGAAGTTTTCGTCTTCAATTCGTGTGAAGAATCATCCCTCAAAATCTTTTAGAGTATTCAATGACCATTTTGATATAAATTGAATTTATTTCATATACTTATGTATTATATATACAAGACTCCTCGTATTAATTTCATAAAACGCCGATTCCATGTCAAGAAACATAGAAATAGCATTTATGATACGAAATTGATGTGTAGAAATAAAAAAAAGTTCTAACGTTAACTAGTATTAAATTAAATACTTTGTTGCGTAAACTTGTTGCTAGAATGGCTAAAAATATCCACCTGCACCTGTCCAGACTTGGTACGAGTCATAAAAGCGAACGTGCGTAGTGGCTGGTAGTCCTGTTTTGACAGATTATAATTTATTGTTTGCTCGTAAAACTGATTCTACGAGCCCTTTTACCTCTTCTTCGTCCCGAGAGATTGACTTTAATTCACCAACATACGTGAACGCGAATGTACAAAATGTGTACCCATCGATAACAATGAATAGCTACGAAATATCCCCTGTGTATAAAATGTTTTAACTAGTTTTAAAAGCATTGTTCAATAAGAATATAATTGTATCATTATAATTTTTTTAATTAATTCAGCTAAACGAGCTGAAAGACTTGTTAAAAAAAATTTTTATTTCAGTTTATAAAAAGTCAAATTGTCCATAAATTATATAATAAACAAATCAAATTTCTTATCAGATATTATCGTCATTAAAATTGTTAACATATTGGTGGAGAATTTGATTTCAAGAGAGTTTTTTAAATTTAGTCGATTCAATAAAGCTTTAGTTAGATAATGTTTCGTTTTTGTTGATATCTTTAAATTATCTAACACAATAAGTCATATAATTAGTAAAAAAAGGAAGTTTATTCACTTATGGAAAATTGCTAAATTTTAGTGTTGTATTAAATGTTGTGTAATCTATATATATATATATATGCAATAAAAAAATTTAATTAAAAAAATATTAATAATTTACAACGTAAAGATAGATTCCCGTCTCCTGTCTTTTCTTCCATTGACTATAAAATATCCAATTTAAAATATTTGAGAAACATTTCTTTTCTCTTTTGGCGAAAACACATGAGGCACAGCAATCTGGTGCTGACAATAATAAATTCAATAAAATGACAATATATTTCTTTCGGACGTAACTATAAATTGCACGGTAGCTTTCGATACCACGCGTAAGCCAGACGCAGCACGCATCTGCTGTCAGGCTATATGTTTGGTTTCGACGGTATCAAAGCGCAGCCCACAGCTAGAGCCTTGCGAGCTTTTACGACTTGTCCGTCACTGGGGGCCGGCGTTTTTAATGATATATCTGCGTTACGTGTGGCATAAGCGGACAGACGTGGCGGCGGTCGTTCAGACGTACTAAATTTTTACGTTTCAATTATATGGTCCAGTGCAGAGCTGAAATCCTTAAGCCACTTGTCGGGACTCATCGCAGTACACTTCTCACGTGTGCACGAACGAACGATAGTCCAGAGTGCGAAGGCATTTTTTACGCCACGCTCCTCCTTCTCCCTGTTCCTGGTTCTTCGTCTTCTTCTTCTTCTTCCTCGCTCGCGCTACTACCATTTTTTAAGAACGCCTGCGAGAAGCGAGTCCGACCGTAGTCTCGCCGGCGATGTAAATTTTTACGTTGTAATTATACAGCACGTACGTCTCTGGAATTCGTAAGGGCGCTGTCTCGACTCGAGATGGATGGTCTCAGTTTTTGCGCCAACGGTGAACGACCAGCACCGATGCGGCGTCTGGAGTGCGAACTAACTCCACTGGACGAAGCCTCGTGCATGTCCGCGAAAAATTTCAGCCGACGTAACGGTGCTCACATTTGGGTCGACGCGCGCACATAAACTCCATACCTGAGCGTCATTAGATGTAAAGTCTGCTTGTTTGTGCCGTAGCCGAAGAGAAACAACGTGCAATTTCGTTGTTTCGTAGTCAAGAGAAAACATTCCTATCAAATATCCATAATTCTTATTGTTGTAGTAAAGTAAGCAAAACTTCCGCATGCACTGAGAGAAGAAATTACTTGATTCAAATAGATATGTTATTAGTATTATTCAAATAACTATTTTATATCAAACAAGCAATACTTATTTGTGTGATGCAAATAAGTGAATATTTGAATAATATTAATAACATATTTTTTTTAATCAAGTAATCTTTTTTCTTTTAGTGAAAACAATGATTTTGAAGAAGCATCTAAATTTAACTAAATGCAAATCTGAAAATAATCTTGTTCGACCTTTGAAATAATTATTATTAGTAGAACGCTCAAGCATGATGAGCAATGCTGCAAAAAATTTTAACATTCTAGCAAACTTCAGCGTCCTACATAATTATTTTAATAGTCTAACAAAATTATTTTCAGATCTATATCTAGCTAATTTTTTCAGTATTTTAGTAAAATTGTTTTTTTCATGTAGTAACGCATGATAAATTTTTTATCTTATTGTCATTTCTTATTTATCAGAACTTAATATTTATAAAAATTTAATGAATATGATGTCCGAATATTACGTTTTTAATTTTCGTTCAACCGAAATCGATTGTTTTTACGTTAATGATAGACGCTAGTTTATGGGGATTAAGTTCGTGTGAGTGAAACATATAAAAAGACGGAGCACACGGAGTTCAAGTTGTAAGGTCAGGTGTTTTACGCGCAAAGTACAGCATTTAAATTTTACTATATCACAGAGTGAGACGCGTGATAATCGGGCGTATATTGAAGACAGGCGATTAAATTTTTCTAAACGCTGGTGGTCCTAGCCTGCGAGGTAACACTTTCACGAGGCAGCGTTGGTTCTTTCGGATTTCCGAGAGATAGTTTCTCCGGCGACGACGGATATTTACGGGCGTTTAGAAATCCTGGGTGTGGTTCACCGCACGTATAAACAGCGCGACCAGACCCGGGACAAGCGACCCGTACACTGTAAAATACGTGGGATATTGCTCACTATATATAGCAAGTATTGAAGTTGACTTTGCGAGGACCAAGTATCATCATAAAAGTGCACCGTGCAACTAGGGTGTACTTAAATATCATTTAAGTACACTCGTACAAAAATTATTTGCATATTTATTGTGCATTATAATTACACTTTATATTTTGTATGTCAAAGACTTGTGCAATATAATTTATTCCCGAAATTAATCTTCATAAATCGTAAAATATTTCAGGATATAAACAAATATGTAACAAGACGTGCCTATAACGTTACAGCGGCTATTATATAAACATTATTGCATAAATAACATTTATGACTTTCATTATGGAAAAGCTGTTAGAAAGGGTCAATCCTCTGGACCATAATTAATGATTTATATTCAGCTTATAGTATACCTAACACCTGTGGATGCTGCGTAGATTTGTTTACGACAAACTGCTCAGCATGAAACTACGTTTTATTACCATAATATGTCATCGCTATAATAGCAATAGCAGCCAGCTAATTATTATCTTTCAGTAAAAAGTATGTAAAGATAATTTTAGTACTCCTGTGCCGGTTCTATTAATATTCGATTGCGCTATTAAACAGTATTAAAATGAAATACTTTTATATTAAAGGCATATAGATACAATTTTCATTGCAAAATATTAGAATTACCACAATTGAAACGTATAATTTAAATTCGTTTGACAACGAAGAAATGTATAATCAGTATTTATAGTCGATTCTTATTATTTAAGACCCTTTTAAGCAACATCTCGAGATATCATCAACCAATCAAACAGCCGTATTAGTATCTCAAGACATTACTTAAGATAGTCTTGAAACAAATATTGACTAATAAATAAGAACATCGACATGAATGTATAAAGATAATCATTAGATCGTTTCATGTCAATCCGGCTTCTCAATCAAATAATAACGAATCGTTATTGCTGCTCATGAAATTCAATAACTTTTAAATGATGTTTCGATAAGTGAATGTATGCAGCCTCCCTAATAAGAAAGTTCTTAGTATTCCGTAAACGAGGAGAAAGTTGGCCACGAAGACGAACCGGTAAGTCGAAAAGTTCAATTGGGCCACATATCGAATGTATCGAATCTCTAGATTCCAAGTGCGCAATTGTTTCTCGAATCGTTATATACGATTCATGATCATACTATTGTAGATATTGAAATCCGCATCCGGAAATATCGTGTAACCTCGAAGAAAGCACGATCCTACATGTCCGCGTTCTCTTCGTGCGGACGCAATTTACATTTCGTCAACGTAGGCTATCGTTAGGCAGATGCGAGCACAAATTGGACGCTCCGTGTCCCCTTCATACGGATCACCTGCTACCTACGTGCAATTACGGCCGATTTCATCGGACCTTGAAAAGTGTCGCGCGATCATGGCAATACGTGGCTGTACACGTGTAGCGTGTAGATCGCGATCGGCGATCGCAGATCTTGTATCCAGATGTCGGCGAGTTACCCAAAACTTGCGTTTGTGCGCGATGAAATATTTACAAGATCATATCGATACTCAACTGATCGATATTCTGTATCGAGAAGATGCGTGCGAAACATTTACTCGAACCACGCTATGAGTTTGAATTCTTCTTTTAGTAAATATATTTGCTCAATAGATTTTTGTTATGTTTCGATAATAATACATATTGTAATTTTTATGATAAAATTTTATTTATTAACCTACACGAAATGAACAGTTTTGCTTCATGTATCTAAAACTTTATCTGGCTAGATCTGAAAATATTCTTAAAATAAATTGTTAAACAATCAAAACAATTATGTCAAACGCTCAAGCTGGTTGTTAGAACGTCAAAACTTTTTTTAATATTGGTCATCATACTTGATGGCCAATACCGAAAAAAATTTTGACGTTCTAACAACCAGCTTGAGCATTTGACATAATTGGTCGGATTGGTCATCATGCTTGTTCTTTATAATTATTTTGATACTCTAACAAAATTATTTTTTATTTGTATCTTGCTAAATTTTTAGATATTTCAGTATAAACCGTATTACATTAAACTTATGTTGAGCAAAGTATAATATGGTTAAAATATGTAAATTAAACAAACAACTATAACAAAAATAGCATTATTTTGAATTTTCAAATTTATATTATAATGACAGATTGTATCAGCAAGTAATAGTTTGATGAAAGGCATAAGTGAAACATATCAGTCCACAGAAATTAATTTGGCGTCACTGAATGAGCGACAAGTATATTGACATAGTAAAATTAGCTTTTACTAATTTGCATATCGTATAGTATATTTTACCCCACTAGGAATCTCTTGTGAGAGACTCGGCGTGTATACACGACGCGCAACATGTAAAGAAAATTATTTAACGGAATATCGCATGACATTGCAACGGTTGAGCGTATAAATTTCTTTTTACGGCCAATTAGCATTTAAAATGACAGAAGGTGTCAGAGAGAGGCACAATTTACTAAAAATTTCGTCATCAATACTGATTAGCATAAGAGAGAGAGACTCGATGATTATATGTGCATGTGAATATCCGAACATCAACCATCTCTGACGTAACTTTAAAAACGGATCTTGAAAAGTACCGATAATAGCCAATCGGACAGTAAGTAAAATTGCCGCGTTAAAATAATAATTTACGATAGTTACACTGAGATAATATTGTTCGATACATGAAAAAAGTGATGAATCACTTTTTATATTTACAAGAGCTAACAGGGTAAAAAAAGCTTAAAGTAACTATTTAATCATTTGCTTAAAATAAATAATAAAATAATTTATAATAATAATATTTTTTTATAAGTTTTTACACGAGATTTTTTTTATAAGTTTCTACATAAGTATGGATGTAAAAACTTATTATTTATTGTGCTTATATTTTTTTACAAATTATATATGTTTAACATCTTAGTGTGCAGAAGTGTTTACTCATGTCTGTCTTCGTTATAATTATTGTTGCGTGACAGAGATTTAGTATTTTTTAATAATGTGAAACGTCTACTTCTGAGTTTACGTTACATTATTATAAGTCGGAAGTTGTCATTCAAGTTTCATCCCATGGTTTTATAATTAACGTTCTACGAGCGCTACTTTGGTAGTTCATTCCTAATTCATTCGTAAACACTTAAGAATGCGTCAAGTGCGCCGCTTCTACATGGCCATTAACTTGGAAGACACTTCATACCAATATCTTCGCTCGCTAGTTTCTTCTGACAATATAAATATCTAGGAAAAATGAAAGTGGAAACTGAAATATGTATATAAAATAAAAGATAGAAAAAATTATATATATACATATATACATATTTGTAAAATATAGTTTTTGTTATTATGTATGTATATATATATATATATATATGTATAATTAGAAATAAAAACATTATTACGTAAAAAAATTAATATATCGTACAATTGATAATTCGAATAATACAAGCTTGGCTTTGTAATATAAAAATGAATATTACGTGCGTTCTATATATTCAGAGTTAATACTGTCTTGTATGTAATTAAAGTGAAATTAAGATCACTGAGGACTGTCGCAACGTGTACTACCTTTGTAACTACAAGATGCAACATCCTCGAGGATACAAGGACGATAAGTGGGTTCTGAAGTGGCTGCCTGGAATTAGTCTCCTTCGTCTCCTAGGTGCAGGATGCGAACGTTTCGTCTAGGAGCATATAAGTATACACCAGGCAACAATGGTGGATTTCAAGTGGCTCTTGAAGCGACTCTAATAATTTATATGCTTAAAAGGCCCTGACTGCCTACGTGAAACGTTGATGCCATGAGACAAGGGGGCTATGCGAAGAGCGAGTCGTGCTCAAGGGTAGCTCAGCTTCGAGATCCGTAGACAAGGACCCTTCAGCAAGGAGAATTGCTGTTGCTGCTGCTGTTCCTGGCGCCTAGACTCCTGTCTTCTATCGTTGTACGAACCAAGCAATAATCTACTTACGATCCGATATATTCCGTTTTCTTCAGACGTGTCTTCTTACCTATCTTTTGTATCTCATATATGCTTGAGATACATGATGTCGAGATATCAATAAACTATATTGACACGCTATTTTCTTGATGCTACACGGAAAGAGTTTCCTTATAAAATTTTTTTCTGTCAATTATAATATTATTCATGATATTTAATAAGTTATTACAAATTTTGCAGTAATATATTTATGATGATAAACTGGAGACATTAATTTGACAACCTATTAAATATCATGAATAAGATTATGATTGTCAGAATATATTTTGTGAGAAAACTCTTTCCGTATAGTATAAAAAAAATAGCGTGTCAATGTAGTTTACTGATACTTTAAAATCATGTATCTCAAGCGTACATGAGATACAACAGATAGGTAAGAAGACACGTCTGAAGAAAACGGAATATATCGAATAGTAAGTAGATTATTGCTTGGTTGGTACAACGAGAAAACAGGAGGCGCAAGGAATAGCAGCAGCAACAGCAATTCTCTTTGCTGAAGGGTTCTTGTCTACGGATCAAGGAAATAGTGTATCAATGTATAACAGTTTACTGATATCTCGAAATCATGTATCTCAAGCGTACATGAAATATAAAAAATATAATTCTTAATAAAATAATTACTTCGAAGATATGCTTATTTTTTTTATAAAAATACTGTATATAATATACTGAAATTTAAAAAAATACGCATATCTTTGAAGTCATTATTTTATTAAGAATTATACTTTTCCCATGGAGAAAAAAAGATGATATATACTTAGAGACCTAAAATACTTTGCATTAACAACGTGTAGGAATGCAGTGTTCTTGCAAATCTTGATAATCATTTGATTCACTCACCAAAGATACATGAGAATGCCAAGTATGTGCGAAGATTGTTACTACCAGGCCAGTAACTACATCAAGATAATCAACAACATAGTATTAAGGAACCGGTAGTTTTATACGAATGAAATGCGTGATCCTGTAGAAATTATAATTTAATTAACTGATGCACGCAAGTACGGCGAGAGTGTTCACTTTGATAGCGTTTCAGAATCGAGATCGATATCAATCAGTGCATATCATATCACATATCGCATGTTTCAATTTAATCGAGTGAATACATTTTAGATAAACTGATTTAATCTGCAACGAATTTCACGCTCTTTGCTGTGTTAACGGTGCTAAAAGTATATCACTGGTAAGTATAGATCGCGAAGGGATAAGTTGGAATGTTGTATGTTAATAATTTTATTTGGCGATGCAACCGACGCTCAATTCATTTCCGATGTACTCTGATCGTTAAAACAATGTGATAACGATAATATTCAATGCACAGAGCTAGCACACGAGTCGTGACGAGTCGTCACGAATTCATAAGTTCCTGCGCGGATGACCCAACACTGTAACTTCAACGTCGACTCGTGTAAAACGATTTGACGCATTAGAGAAGCACAAAAACGTTCCCTCACCCACGCAGCAATTTACGTCTTACGACTCGTATTATGTGCGCCGCAGTCAAATCTTCCCTCGTAAGACAAAAACCGACTGGCGCTCATGAAGCTCCTCTCGTTACATGGAACAATCTTCTCGGCACGTACGTTATAACGTGATGTTTTGCACGCGGTCTAAATTACATCGGAATTTCTCTCAGGTTCGCAAGGACGCAGAATCAACAAATAGACGTGCAAAGTCATTTTCGCGAAGAAAAAGCTATTGTGTAATGATAATGCGCCTAAATACAAAAATTCGCGATTTTTCCCGCAAAATTTTCCGAGCATTATTAACATGCAATGATAAATTGCTTCATAACTATATAACCCATTTATTTTCAATTAAATAGTAATTTACGTGGAAACGCATATTTTGCTGTGTCAGCTTGCAATCGCAACTGATAATGCTTTATTAATAGTATGATCAAATTTCGTCGACTTGGATAGGATTTTCATTAATGTATCGTAATTAATATTATAAATTCTTATCTATTTGTTATTAATTTGCCTTTAATGCGTATGGTACAGTAAGGTACACAATGCGTCTGAATAAGCGCGGCACTTGCCAGTTGAGAATCACTGAACCACGAGCAATGACCCATTGGAGAACACGACGAAAACATCGGGTTTCCAGCGAGTGGATTAATAATCGGACGGCGCTGGTTCGCTCGAAATATTGCCTGGGCACCCCTTCCTTTTGCCCTTCGACTCCCTACGTCTCATTTTTTTTATCATACCATGAACCATTTGTCTTAATACAGTTTCATCTCGTTGCACACATCACGCCAGTAAAACATAGTTTGGCATATTTGCTAAAACTAAATCCATATAGCGATCTCCTAATCGAGATATATTCGTACAACAATATTTCTTTAGATTTGCTACCTTTTTCATTCATCAACTATGATATTTTTAAAAGATTTTACTACCGACATTCACATATCCTAATCACACGTATGCATCAAAACTTTGCTAAAGCAATCTTTTCTCTCAAAATTTTAAATAATAATATCTCATTCTCTTGCAAAAATTGGCAAAATAACTTTTTTGACGCTTTAAATTACAATATTTTCTTTTCATCGAAAGTTAACTCCCCGTGTATTTTTATTGATCTCTTTTTATTTTGCCTTTCATAAGCAAATCACTGTAAAACACAAATCGCAAATATTCATGCGTAAAAAAAGAGTATGCATGTGCCGGGTGATAGGGGCTATTGACCAATAATATCAAGAACCGACGAAAAAGCGGTCTACAAACAAAAACCGCGAATGAAATTCCACACGTCGACCGGGAGCACAAATTTCGCAATTCATCGACGAAACAAAATCGTTCTCCGGGTTTCATATAGCCCGTAATCGTTTTTGACCTCTTTTCATATTCGTTACGTCGCCATCGATTTCGCGAATTCTGGCGATTTCGCGTCCAACGCGCCATTCACGCCGCGGAGTGCCGGGCTGTAGCGGGAATTTAATTCGAACCGCTCTCCGAGGGGGGTTATATAAGCAAACAGAGAATGGTTGTTATTGTTTGAACGGGATGAAAAGGATGGACGGGATGGCCGGGATGGCCGGGACAGCTGTGAACGCGCATGTACGCGCCGCGCCATGCCCGTGACTGACTCCAGAGACAGTATTTCTGGAGCAAAAAACCACCCGAGTTCCGCGCTTCTCCGGAGAAGCCGCATGCTTGGTCCGAACGCGAGTTTCTTAACCCTGCCAGTGCGATGTAGCTCTGCTAAGACTCGCATCAGCCGGGACCAGTCCGGCACAATGACAGCTTTCAGAGAAATGACTCACGGCGATTCTTGAGGGAAGAGACAGGGAGATCGCGCTGATCCTCGCATCAATCGCTTCTCGCAGTCTCGCGTCGTCGTTTTATTCTTTTCGCGGTAACGTGAATCGACGATGACAGAGCGTTTATTACTAGTTCAACTTGACGCGACTCTCTTCTCTTCGCAACGGCAAGATGGGAAACGACAATCTAAAATTAACAACTTTATCCGCGATTAAATGAACGATTCTGCTTGTCGTAAAATTCAGTTATAATATTCAGATATAATATTGTGAGACATTAATTAAATTGCAAATATGATGCTACACAACATATACTGCAATTATATCCAATTCTATAATTGCGGATTATCATCCTCCGGCGAAACGAGATAGATCGTTACTGGATCATGCGTCGTCGGATTTCATTTCATTCAACATGAATGCTGTTAATTAACGGTAGAAATGAGACACTCGTCATTTGCATGTTAATCTACTTTTTACATTCTTGTGATACAAATGCATACTATTCTTGAAATTACAATTACGTCTTTCCTTCCTAGGCTCTTATTTTTTACTATCGGCAATATTGATAGAGTGTACTCATATGTCATGTTCATTACAGCACAGACCATTTTTATCTCAAGCAAATGTATTGTATAAATTGTTGTCTACAAATTCTTTAAAATAATTTATAATTTTTCATACATTCCGTTATCATTTTACTCTCGTGATTGCTATTTTTTGTTGCAGATTCTTATAACAAATAATCAAATGTAATTTGCAAAAGTATTAAATGTTTTAAAAGGTATTAAATTAATATTCACGAATGTATTATAAAATGAGTTGCGTTTTAAATTAAGCAAAATATTTAAACATATTCATAATAGACTTTGGTCTAATATATATAGCTTTCAATTATTCTGCTGCAATATCAAATATATATGCAATAAAATTCTGATTAATTAATTTTGATTATTTATGAATTATGATTTAAGTTTCTCGGATGCATATCTTGCTTCTTTTTCAATTTCAAATTTTCTTTAAGATTTAAAGAATTGCCATTAATGCAATCATCAAAAAGTTACAAAGTGTCTGCATAATTCTTCATAGAAATCGATGTACGCGGACAATACCTAGTTATACCCGCAGCGGGAAATATTCGAGACTTTCAGCAACGTGCACGTATGTCGTTCGAAAGATTAATCAGCCACAAGATCGCAGCGTGCGTTATACTCATTTACGATTAACACGGCTGGCAATCGGCGAGACTAATGAGAAATAGAGAAAGAGAGAATGAGAGAGCATGCGCGTGTAAATGATACGTTAACTCCATGAACGTTATTAAACGTCAATCCATATGGCTTCCTATTTCGATAATTTTATATGTATATGTATTCTGCAATTATTATTTCAAAGACAAAGCGATGAATAAGGTAATTAATATGTATGTAAAATATATTATAATGTAACATATCATCAGAAATATATAAATATAATTTTATAACACGTATGACAAACGCATACATTTGCGATAATGCATTACATTATACAATAATATAAAATAGAAAATCATAAATAAAAGCATTTTTATATATAATATAATATATTCTTCAGAAGAAGATACGTCTATATTCTTCTTAGAACGCATACTTTTTTAATTGTAATTATTTTTTCCTTAATAATAAATATTTCGTAGAATTTTTTATTAATACAATCGTACGTAATAATTCACTTGCAAAAATGTGAAACAAAAACATATTGTGGAATGAATGATGACAATTCAAAATATTTCAACTTTAAATGCAGCCTCGCATCTCCAAGGGGAGAGAGAAGGCTGTCATTCGCGGGAGGGTTAAATATTAATATACCCGATTGCATTATTGCCGAGAATAAAGATTTTATTATTATTATTCACCGATGTACCATTTCACTACCGCGTTCCGCATTACGCTCGATTGATTTAACATCGGGATCCCCGCGGTGCGATCGCGTTGCAAGGATGCATACAAAAACACGTCGCAAAAAGCGGCGCGTAAAGAAAAGGGCGCCTCCGCGAAATCTGCATATCATGGGCACGACTGTTTCGGATTAAAAAGTACCACGCTTTTTTGTCGCCTTTTTTTTTCACCGTGGCCGTTATTATTATTTTCAATCTCTCCGACTATATCAGGGGCAACGCGTATGTACAACACGCGCGAATGCGGTACACTCCCTTTCCTAGCTCATCGCCTGTATAAAGGGTGCGACGACCATCGGTCGGCGGTCGTCGTCGAAAACGAGAAGTGAAAAAATATGTACGCACGCGGTGGTATATATATCGAAGCCTCTCGTTCTCCGAGCGCGCCTGAATGCAAAGCAACGGATGTTCTACGTGCGCGTGCACATTTTTTTACCCTCTCCTTCCGAGGCCTCCCCCGAAACTTTTTTTCTCGATTCTATCTCGCGGCTACCGCGTGACAGGATTGTTGAAATGGCCCGAGCATTGTTCCGCGTCTCGTGTCGCAAGGACGAGGGTGCCGGCTGTGACGGAGCCTACTGTCCGATTCCGACATGTGGCAAATGAAAAGAACCGAGCAACGAAGAACGGAAAACGAATCGATTTTCGTGCGAGTGCCGTATTGTCTTCATGCGGAACCCTTCGATGCGAGTGCTCGCGCGTGTCGAACGCATATCAACGTGAATTGCTATAAGATTTTGAAAATATTTTTCTATATTACTGTTTAATAAGAAGCAAAAATGTCTATATATTATCAAATTAATACAAGTCAGCATCAATCGTTATTAAATTGATTTCAATTTAATTAATGTGATATTACTTATTCTTATTCGTCTTAGAGCTGTGTTATGACCGGAAAAACAATTCGGCGCGCAGTCGAGTGAATTTGAAAAAAAAAAGGTATATAAAATCACACAAGTAAATATAAAGATGACCGCAGAAGGCTTTCTTGTTTGTATTTATACATTAACGGTCTATCTCTTTAATTATTAAATTAACATTAACGCGACAAATCCGAAAGCCAGTTTATTCTAATAAATTTTTATTTTGAAGTTAAAATTTATAGAATGTTAAAGATTAATAAATTATGGAATATACAGAGCATTTAAATAATGCATATTTTTTTAGCTTATGCTAGCGTATGCTCCTTGAATTGTGGAGTTTAAGTAAATCTATTTTCATAAAAATTTCATGTTAATTCTAAAATAAAATTGATAAAAATATAAATCTAGATAAATTGAAATATATATATTTGAAACTTTGAAACTATATCAGTGATTCATAAAAACAAAATGTTTAATTATTTTAACATGATGTTGTAAAAATGACTTTTTAATCATAATTTTGATCATTCTTCTTTGGTCTACCTCTGATGTACAAAGTCTAATAAAGTTCTTTTGGAGTAGGTTATATAAGTTCTCGCTATTGCATGCAAGTTGCTTCATCTTCCTAACGCTCTGTGTTCCCTAGCGAGTCTTTACGTCCATTGATCGTTTATGCGAACATATAGCCTGGAGCTCCCCCGATGACTGAGTGTCCTATATCCCATAATCGAATAAAATTCATGTTATGATCCGCGAGCAGCGCGAAAGTCTTCGCGATTATGCCGTCGAGGTATCTCACATGCGAAGTCTTGCGTTCTCTCGCGGTGCAGCGAGATAAACGCGGAGGTGATTTCATTCCGAGTGCGGAGCGCCGATAAAAGGCCTTCCTCTTGCCTGCAGGTGCTGAGGGATAATAAGCACCGCCACTCTCGCGGGGATACCTCACACGCCTCGGAGGAAGATTTTTTCGCGCTTTGCTGACCGACACGATTCCAACTTTCTCCTTCCAAGACGCGCTGCACGACAGTACCGAAACGCAGGTACTTAAATGCGTGACGTTATTTTTTCCAATTTCTTCGACTTTCAGCGATTTTAACAACTCTCTTCATTCGATCCATGAGTATCGAAAAGCGGTATAATATCACGCGATTTTCAGATATACGTACACTGAGAGAAATCGTTTGGTACACTGAGAAAAAAAATTTGTTGACTTAAAAAAATATTAGTTCATTCAACTAAATGCGGCGGTCACGGGCTGTCAAGCAAACATTTGTTAATTCAAAGAAATGTCATTTAATATAACTACAGATATTCATTCGAATTACTACTGTGTATTTGATTCAAATAAATTAACATTTGAACTAAGTAATTCATATGCAACTAAACGTATTTAGTTCAGTTAACAGGTTTTTTTTTCTCAGTGTAGTATAGTGATCAAATGAATTTTATAGTTATTGGTACCAAAAACTTTGTTACATTTAACAAAAACTTTTTGTAATTTGTTGTATGAAAATAATTATTTGGTTAAGACTACAAATTGTTTGGTCAAAACAACTATATATTTAGTAACTATCGCTATAAAATTCATTTGATCACTAATCAACCAAACTTTGATTGATTTTACAAAACATTTCTCTCAGTGTATATACAGTAGAGCCTCCCATATCCGAAGTTCCATTATCCGAATACTTTAATATCCGAACGTTCTACTATTCGAATGTTCCATTATCAACAAATGTTAATTTTGTTTTCCTTACGTAAAGAATTTTTTTTACGTAAAGTTTTTTTTTAATATATGAAGTCCTTTTGTCAAAAATTTAAGTTTCTGTTTGAATAAATGAAATTTAATATAAAAATGGGTTTATTCTATTATCCGAAAATTCCCTTATCCGAACAATTTTGTCTCCCTATTATTTCGGATATGGGAGGCTCCACTGTATATGAGTCGTGGGCACATTGATTTCTGACGAATTATACCGAACAATTCCCTCGCGAATGACATTCACGTCCCGATCGTTTAAGATGAGAACGTGAGCGGTGAGAAGAATTCACTCTCTCGAACAATCTCCGAATAGAAAATCTGCATATCGCATCTACATACAGAGAAGAAGAAAAAGGAAGAAGAGAGGAAATAAGGCGATCGAGAAGCGCGAGCATCAGAAGCAACGCTGGCTCGGGAAGCTGGCGAGAAGATGCCTACGTCGGCGTCGCATATCTCATATGCGAAGGATCTCAGTGCGCTATCGAGGCGAAGCGGAAAAGTTCGCGCTCGCGTATTTTCCACCTAATCGCACGCGGGGTCCACTTTGCGCGAGAATACGCTCATCTCGGGACGCGAATTTTTGCAATGGTTTATCTCCGGATACGATGCCGCGTATATTTATACCCCGTGGCCGATGTATATTTATATGCAGGGCCAGGGGCGTAACGTCGGTATTCCCGGAAAAGCCGCTTCATGGAAGCCCAATGACCGCTCCTCCGTTCTTGAGGAGTACGCGAGATGTTAGTCTGCATTTCCTCACTGAGCAGCGAGCGGCATTACTCGCGACGCCGGAATTATGACTTTGTATAACCGCGTGCAAGTTCGTTAAATAGTCCGGGCAAGATGTCCGCCGTAAATCTGTACGATCGTTAATTCGGATACGTTATTGCCGCGGCAGCGCTCGCATCTTGACGATATCAGACGCAATAATCCCCGCATCGTCAATATTTTATTGCGGTAAATACGTCACGACGTTTATCGCTCTGCCGAGTGCTTCGGAACGCGTGCGTCGCAATGGCTTAAAGAGAAATTTCGACGATTAGGCGCTGGGAGATTCGTCGAGAAGGGAGAGATTTCGAGATACTCGCGACGACACGAGAACGTATCCTGAAATATCCATTTCTGATTCGATTTTCAGACGACTTTAGCTTACACTTCGTAAGTGCAGCTTGGAATATTAATCCTTAAACCCCCCGAGTTTGAAATTTTAATCCTATTTTCGAAATAATTGAGCTTTTACCTGGGGTCTCTCAAAATGGCAGTTGGAAAATTTCTCACATTGAGGTCCAAAAGAGGTTTATTATCCTTCAAAATCTCTTTAAATCTTTTACAAAAACCGTAACAGATTCAATAAATTCAAAAAAGGTCCATTTGAGAGTTTAAAGTATTAAAATAGGTATAAAAGGTCGAATTAAGGTCGAAAATAGGACTAAAATTTGGACTTGGGACAACTGGGAGATCTGGGAGACCCTCTTGAAAAAAACCTTACTTCTGTGCCATTTTATTATATTGATGAGCAATGAAGTTGGTCAATCAAACGATCGATAGAGACTTTAAATTTTTTTCCACCTAGCTCGAACCTTCTTTCTCATTCCATTTTCATAGAGCAAGCGATCGAAATTTCAGGAAGATTTCCAACGCTGTGTTTAAGGGTTAACATTCTTACAACGTCTGATCGTTAACACGCACCAAAATGGATCTCAAGCTTCTTTGAACAGCCCGATTTCGCCGTAATGAAGAGTCTTCCACTGACGACGTGAAATTCTGAGGATGTTGAAATTCCAGAATTAGAAATTTCAAGACGACACGCGTAAATGGACACATTAAGAGGCGCGATTTCATGCGTGTGTTCAATGTATTTGACAGCTCCGCGCATTCACGACTAGCATGAAGCTGGATAGCGGCGGTGCGAATATGCGAGGCGTGCGTGTATCCGAGAGAGTTGTGTAGACAACGATGACGAAACAGGATCACAAGTACCGCTTTGCATAGGTATACGAAACGGAAAAACATCATATCCCGCCGTGCGTAAATCATCGGCCGAGGTAAATAAAGCCGTACGGTTATTTTGCTTCGTAAATCCATCGTCAACATACTTTCTTGAATCTTAAGAAATCCAACCTTTTGTTCAGTTACGCGTAAAAAGTATGCGTTAAAAGGCGGCCGGCTTGCTGGCGCGGGATATCCTGAATTTTATTACTGTATTTAGCTGCCATTAAATGCCACGCACATGCGCTCTTTAATAATGTATAAAATATAGGCATGATGAAATAATTAAGAAACGTTTACTCTACGTACGCACTGTCAAGATTCAGGCCAGCTCTGTTCGCGTCAGCCCTCAGGTGAAAATAATTTATAATATGTATCTTACATGTACAGTCACGAAATTAATCCTAGCTCTTCACAGGGTATGAGGTATGCAATTTTTTACATTGTAACTTTTTTATAATATAATTTGAGAACGTGATTTAAAAAAAACTATAATTATTCGTAGAGACTATGAGCCTGCAGAGGCAGTTTTTTGCATTATTGTCAATAAGAGAAGTAAGAGTGCACAAGAGATAGCACATAAGAGACTCGGAAGTTTTCAGCATTCTGAATACCTCTTTATTTTTTATTAAATATACGTTTACTGAATTCCATATAGTATAAAAGCAAGTGCACGAAATTGTAGAATTAAAAAAAATTATTTTAGTATAATGTATTCACATTATTACGTGCAGTATAATATTCTTTCGTCTTTTTCATACTGACGTGTACACAAATATTGTGAAATTTCTTTCAAATATTGTGAGATTTTTTTCAAGGTCTATGCTCCTTAATTTTATATATACAATAATAATATTCATTCATAATACTTTATCTACCATTTTATATTCTTTAGATAATAAAATTTTGCCCATTAGTTGTAAAATCATGATTAGAAGTGAAAACTTTTGCCAGTGATGCATTTCCATCAAAAGTGTGCTTTTGATTCGTAACATAAAATAAACTTCCAATATCTTTTTATGCATAAAAAATTATATTTGGTGAATGTGTAGCATAAAATAAACTTCCATATCCTGCATGCGGACAATTAATTTCGTGACACTGTATATTAAGGAATGTTTATCGATTATCAATGTATACTGCACATACACTGAGAGAAATCGTCTGGTAGAATAGTGATCAAATGAATTTCATAGTTACTAGTACCAAAAACTTAGTTACATTTAACAAAACTTTTTGTAATTTCAAATTAATCGATAATGCCTTTTACGGTCGAAGCTAGATCTTAGTGCTTAGTTTATTTGTGTGATTTTATATATCCATTCAAATTCACGAAACTGCGCGCCGAATTGTATTTTTCAGACATAACAGATCTAATGAATAAGAATAAGTAATATTACATTTTTATTAAATTGAATTCAATTGTTATGTCTGAAAAAAACACTTCGGCGCGCAATTTCGTGAATTTGAATGGATATATAAAATCACAAATAAACTAAGCACTAAGATCTAGCTACGACCGAAAAAGGCATTATTGATTAATTTGTATTTATACATCATCGATCGAATATTTCTGTATTTTTGTAATTTGTTGTATGAAAATAATTATTTGATTAAGGCTACAAATTGTTTGGTCGAAACAACTATATATTTAGTAACTATCACTATAAAATTCATTTGATCACTATTCAACCAAACTTTGGTTGATTTTACCAAACATTTCTCTCAGTGTAGATTGAATTGCACATTATTTTACAGACGCGCGTTTTTTTTTTTCCCGGGCGAAGGACATTCAATATCTGGCATTTAATAACGACCGATATTCGCGTTCGCACAGTCGGCGAGGCGCATCGGTCGGCTGCAGCGTTGCGACGCGACACGGCGGTGTAATAACCGGGAAACGGGCACGGCGCGGCGCGGCGGTGCCGATTACGCCCGAAATTGCCTGCAAACATTTAATATCGGTCGCGTCGGCACGATCGCGGTGAAAGCACGTCAACCCGCGGCTTACGAAAATTGACGATCCTGGAAGCGACAGTGACAGGATTCGGCGTGCAACGCCCATACGCCGATCCCCCGGGCCCGGATCGGGCGCATACGAAGCAGCACACGCAGGCT
>QKQZ01000254.1:29362-39845 GCA_003595255.1 Solenopsis fugax | reverse complement strand
CGAATTTATAATTCATATAAAACAGACCAATCTAATGTAATGTTTTTTAATCTTACTCTGTAAGAAGAAATTTATTTTATGTTTAGTGTCATAATCTTTTTAACATTTTTATGGTTTTAATAAAATTTAGAAGACTCGCGTGAAGCTCGTAAAAATTGCTTTTTTGTTTCCAATACATACTGCGTTAATCTTTACTGTCCGAATTTCAGACATAACAAATTGACATTACAGATCGATCACTACTTAAGTTCGAACTGTCCGAAAGATTCGAACTGAATGTTCTTTTTTTTTACTTCGAATTGTTCGAACAGATCGCACATACAATATGTTCGAATCTTTTGTCTGAGCCCTAATCATTACCACGCTCGTCTTCACTTTCTTTCGCATATAAAGGATACCAATTTCCAATCAAACGAAATTTCATCGATAGACCCTCGAAGCAATTACACGCATTTCATTACACCGGTAATTACGATTTAATTTCTATGAAACATAATTTAGCAGTTGTTTAATCTCGAATTACGCTACGTACTAAATATCCACAGTTACAGATGCAAATGTGCATTTTCTGAAACATTTAATTTCACTGCTATCATATTAAAAAGATATCAGGATCGAATATAGGAAATTACTCTGATACTAATTTGCACTTTAACGAGATCCTAATTACTATTTCATTGCCTCTCCATCCCCCCCTACCCGATTTTCATTGTTTTGATGAAATGCGGCGCGCGCGCCAAGAGAAACTGACCCATCGAGAGAGCGTGCGCGCGTACGCGCATTTAAAATTCAAGTTCACCCCCGGTGCAGTGAACAGGAAATTCCAGTCTCGGTAGGTTAAGAGTAATATAACAAGAGAACAAGTTCCAAGTAACGGAGCGAGTGGTGAAACCGCCGTCCCTAGATAGAAGCAACAATTACTCGATTCAGAGGGCGAAAACCGCATTTACGTTAATTTGAACCTTACGCTTCACGTGATATATGGAGGATTATCGGAAAGCTTTAACCTTCGTCCATGATTTACGCCACTCGAGGAAGTTTCCGTAGAGTCCTACGCGCTTTGTCGGGAACGCGAGAGAACACGCTCGCGTGTAATCGAGCTAAACGAATAAAACTGCAACCGCGCGCGAATTTACATTAAAAGCAGCTGTTCATTATCTTCATATGAGCGTCGGTGAACGTTGGATAGCAGATATAAATACCGCGGTCCAGAACTACGTAATATCCGCGATCCTAATTACTGCGTGATTATATACCTTTTTTTTCTTAAACTCATGGTTTTAGCTACGTTAAACATGCGGAAGATAATAAAATAGTGATTAATGGCTGCGGATGGCAAATTGTGAAGTTCTAAATTCCGCGAAAATGTGGAATTTATTAACGGTAGTAATAAATTCCGGAAAAAGAGTTTGTGGAGAAGCACGATGATGTACGTAAAAGAATTACATCACTGACAGCTTTGTTAAAAAAAATGAAAATTGAAAAATGCACTTATAATTACTCGTTCTTTTTCATAGTAAGTAATCTGCGCAATGGCGGCTGAGCAAAAACGCAGTAAATTATTTCGCTTTGTCAGATAAAATTTGGCCGGGACAAGTTTTCAGATTATCAAAGGATAAATTTTTAAGGTCCAAAAATTATAAAAATATTTATAAGTACACTCTTGAAATTAGCTCAACTTAATATCGTAGCAATTCGAGAAATACAAGTAGAGCTATCACGTGAAAAAGCTCTTGACATATTTATCGATGCGATATACACGTGTATACCTGTTGCGATAATTACGGATCGTGATACGCGTTGGAAGCCTTTGTGTACTACTAATTAGAATTTCTGTCAGTGAAACTCTATCTCGTTCACAATACTGTATATCGTCCTACAGAAGAGATCATTTCGCTCAATCAGGATAATAACGGCTATAAAATTTATATATAATATTGATAACAATATCGACATCGTCATTCACCTCATTGTTACTAAGAGAGATGTTGTAATTGAAGAGTTCCTACAAAAAAACAAATCGAAAAAGTTAAATTTTCAGGAAACAAAAAATTTCTCATCTTCAAATCGTTCGTTGTGTAAATATGGTAATTAATTTTCCAGACATATAATAGAATAATTCAAGAAAGTTGTAGACTTGGATTAATATTTAAACTCATTAAAAAAATAAAAACCTATTAACTTGTTTCATCCTTGAGGGAATTTTATACGAGTATTCACTGGTTATTTTTATCCTATATTATTTTACATTTATCTTTTTTTTATAATATTAATAATGATAAAAATGAGAAAAGAAATATAATTTAAAGTATAAAGCATAACATTTTTCACTTTTTCATTTATAAAATTTTAAAAATTTCTTTTTACAAAAATATTCTTTTACATTTTTTTTGTATAAATGTGATAATTTTTCTCCAAAAATATAAATTTTAGGATTTGATTAACATTTTAAAGATCCATTAAAAAAAATATTAAAAATCTTTGAACTTGTTTGATTTTTGCGGAAATTTTATATTTACTATCTATTCCTACTATTTATTCCTTTCATTTGTACTCCTCGTTTTCTATTTGATTCGTACCGAAACAAAATTGTTTTCGATATGTATTGCTATTGATAAAAAATAATTTGACATCGTAACTCAAATTGTTTAAAAAATGGACTTGTTTGGTTTTTGTAGGAAATCCTTCAAATTATACTTTCTATCTTTTATATCACTATTAAAAAATTTATGTAATAAGATACCAAGAATCAATACTTTTCCGTAAGACAAATTCTATGACGTATATTGCTCAAATTAAACGAATTTGATGAAATTGAAATTCTTTACAATATTGCAAATTATTACATATTATAAGCTCATACATGTGAATACGTATTTTTATTCCGTACTTTGATAATACCAAATCCGCTTAGTTATTCAGAGAAGCAATGTACGTTGCTGTCAAATCCGTTCGTTAGTATTTAAGCCATGTATATTATCAGAATACATTTCCAGTTTGCTAGATAAAGTTCACATATATGTACAAATAATAAATACAATTGACAGATATAATAATTACATATTTATTGCACGTAGTATGACAAAAAAAATCATTTATCGATATTGCTGAAAATTGTGGCGAGTATAGTATGGAAATTACTATTTAAGCCATTTAAGGCTTTACAATATCTGCTAAAAGTTATCAAAATTTTAAAAATATTTCTTAAATTTCTTTTCTTTTTTCTTATTTAAACAAATTAACAAAAAATTTTGGTCACGAATACTCAAATTTTTGCCCTGGGACGAGCTGCAAAGAAGAAAACAATGAAAAATTTAACTTATAACGGCTTATGTGGCGAAAATGACGTTATTTTGTTGTAGTTTTTAATAAATAATTTTTACACAAATAAGTGGATCTAGAACTTTGGTACGAATATTTATTAGAGTTTTATTATGAGTTTTAGTTTTATTATATGTAAAAATTTTGATTTAATTCGTTATATTATTTCCTCCTCAAACGAGGGTGTATGAAAATAACCAAAATTGTCTATTTTGTACAAGCTATCGCTTTTGTTTTTAGCGATAGTTGTCGATGTCGTTGCGCAGATATTTTATATGACAAAAAAGCTGCGCAACGATATCGACAACTATCGTCATATAAGAACAAAAAGTGTGTTCAAAATAGGGGCCCATAAACCTGAAAATTAATTTCACAATGTTTCTTGATGTATATGGAAGATAAAAATAATATTTATAATGCCGGAAAGTACGGGGAAAATCGATGATAACAATAAAATGTCAAATACAACATACAGAATGCATACGTTATGTTCCATTTTCTTTATTTTCATATAATCAGACTTATATATATTTAAAAATTTATATTTACATTCATTTTCAGACGCATTTTGCATAAAAATTTATATACAACAGCAGTTTTATTAAAGAAATATTAAATTTTTTTAAATCACTCTTTATCTAATCCAGAACCAACGAACGACGAAGACGTGATTTAATTATAATATTTATAATACATTATATAGTATATTATATTTTTTATTCATTAAAGTATATGAAAATTAATATTCATCATTATCAGAAGATCTCTCAGAAGCGTTATCAAAATAGTTATTTAAACAATTTGAGTTACTTAAACAATTTCGTAAATTTAAAAGGATATATAAAATCACATAATAAATATTAGCGCAAAGAGCTAGCTATGACTGTTCATTGGTATTGTGTTTTCACATTTTCGGTCGATATTCTCTATTTAAATAATTTGATTTCGATATAATTTAATAAATAAAATAAAAAATGTTTGATATTAAACAAATAAACAAAAATGGACAAAAATGCATAAAAAATAAAAAATAATTTAAAAAACAAAAAAAAACAAAACAAAAAAACAAACAATGGTACCAGTAATTACGTTCTCGCCGTCTAGATTAGATGAAAAGTGATTTAAAATAATTTAATATTTTTCTATTAAAAATTGCTGTGTGTATAAATCTGTATGCAAAATACATCTGAAAATGAGTGTAAACATATACTAAAATACGTACAAATCTGATCACATGGAAATGAAAATTAAAACATAATCTCACGTATGCAATTCGTATTTTGTTTTTAACATTTTATTGTTCATTGTTATCAGCAATTTTCTCTGCACTTCCCGAGAGGAGCATTATAAATATTATTCTTCTCTTTCGTACATCAAGACACATTGTGAAATTAGTTTTGTAGATTTCTACTCGGAGCTAATTTCGGCCATTTTCATACATCTTTCTTTTGCAAACAAATATTACAAAACATGATTTTACCTAAGAATCAAGAGCAAACAAAAATTAAATAAACCAATAAGATAATTATAAATTCTCAAATTTTACATAAATACTCAAACGTAATAATAGAACAATCTATGAGAGAAATTTTTACATTTTTGGTAATACTTTGAGATGTGACACATACATCCTTAAGAAGAGTATTCTAGTGTAACATGCTGTTTTTTTAGTCGATTTTTAGGAATTTTTTTAAGAAAACGAGCAAATATTTTTAAAAATTTCTTTTGGTTCGTTATTTACTACACTTTGTAGATCAAAATTATTTTTTTAAATAAAAAATATGTTGACAATAATAGAGTAATGTTATGTCCAAATCAGCACTGCATCTGCACGGTTCGTCGGTGTCCATTATTATGGATTTCCCAGTAGAATGTAGTTAAAAAATCAGTTATTTTAATTAGTACACTTGCGCCTATCATCGGTATCAAAATTATTCATTTTGTTAAATAAATAAATGACACTTGTTTAACAAATAAATTTCTTTTTTTTATGTTATGTCTGAAAAGTAATCAGTGTGCAGTTTCGTTAAATTTGAATAGGTATATAAAATCACACAAACAAACATAGCACGAAGATCTAGCTACGATCGTAGAAGACTTTTCTTATTCAATTTGTATTATACATTATCGATCAAATACTTCACTTCGTTTCTTTTTTTTGTTTTCGAGCCTCGAAAAAAAATATAATTAATGAAGTTATCAACATAATTTTGGTATGGACGATAAAGGAATGCTTACTACATAAGCACGTAAAATTTGAAGAAAATCAAGTTAGTGGTTTTCTATTAATTACGGACACCAGTTAAAAAAAAATGTTTCGAAAAAATCGTATTACTCTATTATTGTTAACATATTTTTTATTTTAAAAAATAATAAATTTGATCTACAAAGTACAGTAAATAAAGAGCCAAAATAAATTTTTTTAAATATTTACTCGTTTTCCTAAAAATCGACTAAAAAAACAGCACGTTACACTAGAATACCTCTTTAATAATCGGACATTATGTAGAATTAGCGTTATAAGTTTAAAACAACGGCTTATGCATAATTCAACAAACGCGCGAATCGCAGAAACATACGAGGTAACGCCGATCTATCGAAACGAGATAATACGAACGTCGATTAGCGCCGAATTTTACATGCAGCTCGCTGTAGAACGTGCGCATACGATGGCGCAGTCGAAAAGGAGGAAACGATCTAGCCTCATCTCCCGCGCACGAGACGGAGAGTTCCCGCGTCGAGGGTCTGGGGATTGTAAAGTTCCTGAGAAATTGCTATTGCACGTGCCGATCTTCGGGGCTCCGAGAGTCGAGACACATACTCGCGCGCTCGCGAGCTCCGTGGGCTCAAATTGAACCGGAATCGACAGGGAAAAGATATAGGACGACGACTCGCTCCGGCCTCCGTGCACGTTAGTAAGTACGTTAGGTCGGCTCACCTCCCGGAAATTATTCGAGAAAACGTAAAAAATATCACGATCACTTCGTGCATATGTATCCCGGCCATCTTTATAACCCTTCTCGACTATTTTACAACGCGTAACGACCTTTTCGAAACTGGTAGCGGGCGCAAATCCGCTCTACGCGAGTGCATGCTACTGCTATCGTTAAGCCGTAAAGATGCAAGAAGACGCAGTAGAAACCGTGCAAGTTTCTGTGCCATTCTTTTTTTGCTGCGCCAGTACCTCGAACGTCGGATGGATCCGCGAGAACGAAATGACCTTTGCTTAACATTGCCCCTTCATTTCGAGATCGTCAAACTGTCCAAGTACTTTCGCTCCCTTCGTCGTGCATTTAAAGTTATCTTGCCATCCCATCTTGTGATGCGATAGATGCAACGAATGACATGAATTTGTACTATATTTCGAGTAATAGAATTATATGTTCTTTTTAAAATAAAAATATGTGCTACCGATTTCTGATTATTACATAGCCGTGAATCGGGATTATGTTTACTGAAGCTTGTGGATATTCATTAGTAATTCTCTGTTACGATAATTAAGGCAATAAATAAATCTATGTTAATCAATGTGAAACTTGAGTTAACTTAATAACAAAGTCGAAAATGCAAATAGTGATGAGAAATGCAAATTAAGTTGCATTGCATAAATTTATTATGGTATCTTATTTGCACGATTATAATAAATTACTCATTTATTATTATAATTATTATAATCAAACATGAAAAGTAAAGCTTTTGACGTTTGTTTAATTACTACGTATGTTTCAAACTCGTATCATAAGATATTTAATTAATGCAGGTACTTGTAAGTAAATACAGCGAAAATGTATATTTTCCCCTTTTTATCGTTTACATATATGTATAAATTATATACAAGATTTTAAAAAAAATAACTACAAATATTTAGTGTCAAATGTCTAAAATAAGAAATTCGTTAATGCAGAATAAAAAGATTACGTATCAAATATCAAAATGTATTAACGCAGAAAACCAAATTAAAAACTAATGTAATGAAACGACAAGCTATTCTAAACTTGACTCGATTACATAGCTAAATCAGTAGAGCAGAAATGATAGCTATTAATAATCGTGTGTGAACTTTTTCTAAAAGTCTTATTACTTAGATTTGTGGAAAGAGGTTACATACATTATCAAATTGTGACATTTTTACAAGTTGCAGGAGAAATTATTGAATAATCGTTAAGCGTTGGATTATTTTGGAGATTATATACACAGTGCATATATAATCACGTCACAAAACGCAACTCAATTCCTCTAAATCAGCAGAACAAACAGTAAATAACGAGTAAATTGATCAACTAAAAAAATAAATAAGTTACGGTAACGTACGTTTTACTTGCAATTTTTAATATTTTTAACTCCAATGCAAACATCGCGAAATCATTTATTTGTACTTTCATGAAAGAATGAGCGAAAGAAATGCTTTTGTCGATAAAAAGCGATATTCTCGCTGTGTTCATTCTCGCATTTTGCTCTCGCGAGAAACGATTTTCATATTGCTGCAATAGCTGAGGCACGATCATTTACAATCGGAATGTGCTTTCATTCCTTTTGAAATCAACATTATGGAATATTGGCGAGACAAGATCGTGCAGCCAACACAGAACAGCAATGTCCTTTTATATATATATATGTATATCTGCATATGTAAATTGGGTCATTCGCAACATCTTATATTGGAGTTTGGGGACAAGACCCAGAAACAGCAACTATTGTGCAAATGTGCTTCAGCAACAGGAACCAATTCTGACACGCGCGTGTATTAACATTAACCGATAGATCGCCACTATCGGTTCATACGTGCCCCCACTCCGCAAGTAGTTCGCAATCCCTAGGGAAATCCGTCATATTGGCATTCGAGAAACGTCAGTTGCATTGTATGACGGTGATAGAGCTTTACTGTTAGGATATTCTCTTCCGTAAAGCCACGATATTAAAGTCGCTTAAAACATCAACTCAGGGGAGAGTTGTCAAATGTGTACCACTCAAGCTATTTTTTATTATACTTCGCATTGGTGCTGTTTTGGATGTAAGTCAAAGTTGAAAATTTTAGCTTGACATTTTAGTCACCTATTATTACATGTTAAACCTTTCAATAATAACCAATTAATTTATTATAAGTTTTTTTGCAACATGATGCGAAAGGTGTAATTTAGACCCATCGTAAACATCTAAAGTGTACCTGGTGTCTCTTAAATCGTACCGTCTTCGAAAACATCGAATTTATAAATTAAAATAATTAAAAGTATAAAGAACCATTAAATAATATTTATTTTATTAATAATTTATCAAAAAAGTAATCAAATATTCAATAATTAATAACAATAAAGGTAAGACTGAAATATTAATGGCTTGAATTTATTTTTGTAATTAACGTATTTTTATTTATAACAATTACTAGTTTTACTATCACTTAACAATCTTACATTAATATCATTTCTTTACAGTAAAATTTGATACGAATTAGAAAACTTGATAGAGTTTATAGAAATATCGATTTAATTTTTATAATAATTGTAAATATGTAAATTGTATATATTATATGTACAATGAATGTAAAATATTCTGCAACAAGCCTTCTGTTATAAAAGTATAACAATTTAAAATAAAATTGCACAATTACGTTATCAACTATGCAAGTTGATGAAAAATTTACATCAGATGCACCTGATTTTCTAAAATAGCACGCACAAAATAAAATAAAACTTGTTGAATTTTTATCTGTATTACTTATTTATTTACTTTATATTTCTGTCACTAAATGTTGCTTATATGAAGTAAAAATATAAAATATTGAATTGGTTTTAGGAGACTAGAGTACGCATTCAGCAACTTTTCACTAATTCAACTATAACGTGCATGACATTATTATAAAATAATAAAAAAATGTAATCGTTCGATACGAATTTCTTGCTCGAGTAACGTATACATATTATATATATCGTATAAATAAATGAGTATTTCAAAAGTAGATGACTATTTGAGACGATCATTTTCTTTGAATATTGAATGAGAAACTTGTGGAGGCAACGAAAACAGTTCGAAAAGTTTCTGGCTTGCAAACGACTCTCTGTACCTCGGCGTACGAATCGATTGTGCGCGAGCGAGCAACCGTCAGCGATTCGTTATACAAATGACTCCTGCAAGCTCGTAACGGTACGCTGAATGAAAGATTATCTGCGGCAACGTCGATATAGTTACCCGCTACGCACTGTACAAACTCGTGACATCCTGAATTATCGATACACTATCTCGAACTGTCTCGCTCCGAAAAGACCCCCACGGTATCCGAAATAAATTGCGCGTGGCGTTGTCTTCGACGGTAAAATAACGCTGCTCGCTCAATTTCTCGGGGACGAAGGGCAAAGTAGGATTACGATGACGGCGTTAGTAAATGAGTTTGTCATAATTACGCTATGAAATTACTATCAGCTAGCGGCGCGGCGTCAAGTCGAGTAACGATTCGCCGGCGTAATTGCATTCCAGATTTACAAAAGGCCTCAATCGGAGAAGTAAATCGCTGACCGAAAGCTTACGAGAGCTAATTCCGCATAATAACAAGCGGTTATATAGGTAATTTAGTTAGTAATCCCGATTCAGGACAGTAATATGTATATACACGCCGATACGCTATTAAATTTACCGGTAGCACACTCGCGGCAATGTTAAGTGATCAAATTGTGATAATTGTCACACAAATGGTACGCCGCGAATCGGCGTAAACTTGACGGTTTAAGAGTTAAATGGGCGCTGTTAGTCTAATTGAATAAACCCCCCGTTCGACTAATACCCATTAATTCCTACTAATATCCCGATCTTGTAGAACCGACATTTCCCCGGCGGTTTATCCCGGCGGTTTCGACGATTTTCAGCGACCGAATTTCCGGATCCCGTCGTAGGCGAAATTGTTGCCGCGTTGATAGCAGATTCGCTTAGCAGGTCTCTCTCTCCCGCGTAAATTTGCGAGCGGCGCGGCGGTTCGGCGGCTCTCGCGATTTTACATCGCTCTCAAGAAACGGCCGGGCGCACGACGCTCGCTCTTATGAAGTATGAATATTTTAGCACGCGCATCTTTAGCTCGTCGAGCGCCGCGCGCTCCGGAAGCTCCTCCAGCTACCCCTACGACGATGAGGCGTGCTCCGCGTCGCGCTAGCTCCTCCGGAACGTAACGTCGGGGGGG
>QKQZ01000254.1:0-29349 GCA_003595255.1 Solenopsis fugax | reverse complement strand
GGGGGGGGGCCGATGCCGACCGGTTACGCGAGCGGAGCGTGAAGCATAGCCAATTTGCTTCTCGATATCGCAATTAGATCATTATGTACAAACTCCCGTAATTGGACTATATGTTTGCGTATACATGCTATACACGCTTAACGAGCTGGGCGTAGTGGTGGTCGTGGGAAAATGGAGCAAACAGCTTCGAAAAAGTAAAGCCGTCAGCCCGGTAGCATAAAATAAATACACAACTCGCGCGCAGCTGGTTCGCGCCAAGGAAAATTCACGTTTTTCTACCCCCGGTTATACAACCCGAAACAGAACTTTGTTTATCAAATTCGATATCACGTATCAATACCGGGCTTTTCAAACGATTTTTCATTTTCGCCCGATTCGATTTGCGAATCGAAAGATTAGAGAGCGATAATAAATCCGGAAAAAACTTTAATAATCGCGCGGATGCGAGTTCATTTATTAACTTGATATATAAAAAATGTAGCAAAAATTTCGACGGAATATTTAATAAAAAATATTTCATAAGGGTAAAAGCCTGTAGCAATAACAGACATGATAACCAGATTTGCTAGAAGAAATATTTTCAAAATTAATACATTCTTTTCTCTGTAGTCGCTCATATAATTTTAATTGAGATTCAGAATAAAAATGAAACTATTTTCATCGTTCTTGCAACGATATGCTCGCGCGTATCGAATAATACCGCGCCGATAGTAAGTTGCGGCGGATATTAATCAATAATGGTAGTAGTAATCAATAGCGGTACAATAATATATTACAATGAACGAGGCTTTCATTATGAGAGATAGATAGACATGCACATCGTTTGTAAAATCGTGTTCATCAGACGGCTGTGTTAAATCCATGAAAGGAATTTGCGCACGATACGCCGACGGATTATCCGAACACAGCGATGCCAGGAATTCCAGTATTAAACGGCCAAATTTCGTGTATTTTAGTAATCGGCCCTGAGTCGTAACGGGAAGAAAGAAATAACAAAAACAAAAATATCATATGTATGGTAATGAAATGAATTCTCCCTCCCCCTCCCCTCCCTCTTCCTCCCCATTCGATAAACCAGATCGAATAAATCTAAGTACCGAAGAGTTTTCGAGCCAGTAATAAAAAGAGGAAGCGAGCGTGTTTCGATAGCATGGCGCGTCCCTTCTTCCGATCCCGGCACAAGTTTCCCACTTCCGGTTCACTGGCCGCGCCTCCTCGACAAAACGGAAAAAATATTGGTGCGACGATGGCGTGCTAGACCGGAAAATAATAATTGACTTAATAATTAAAACGTGAACTTCGTGCCGACTTCTTTCCAATTCATTCCGATATCGATGAACGCTGCAGCTTTGAGAAAAAACGAGCGAGCGCTTGGTATTATACAAAATAATGACGAGATATTTTCTATATATAATCGCGCTTTTCATGAATTTAACACAATCGTCTGGTAAACGCAATTTTATACATATGCATAAAGAATGAGTTTTAATAATGCGTATGTAATAAATAAAACATTAGCCGAAATTTGCAAAGAGATTAATTTAACATGAGCATTTCGATTGGTCAGAGATATGAAATTGGAACAGTAATCAGTCCCTTTTACGATATTTTTCACAATAAGTGGAACTACTTTACGTTTAATTGCGGTCAATCGACCGGTTAAAAAAAACGAGATATAACGATAGAAACGTAATTTATTGCCGGAAGGGTGCGTCGTACGCACCCTTTTAACCCATCAACTCGCACATTTCGGCTACAATAGGGCCAAACAGGTATGATCTTACATATCGTATAAGTCGCACGCATTATCATCTTAAAATTCAAGCGGATGGAACGACTGCGAGGTATCTATGTTATATTACCGTCACACGTTAATACAATTCTACACGTTGTCAAATGTTTATCGCGACACTTCGTGTCACTATTCCCCCGGCAAATCATGTGCATGATAATTCACGCGAATTGTTCGATTTATAAATTTGACATTCTCTCTCTTTCAGGATGGAAAAAGTACCTAAATAAAATATACCGTAAAACCCAAGAGTGCTTAGCGCCGAAAGGAGGAAAAGTCGCATTCTTTGCACACTCACAAATGGAAAAAAAGTTCGCGAAGGTACCGCGTGAGTGGCATTAAACGCGACCTCGATTTTAATGGTACCTTACCGTTAACGCGTATGCGTCGTGAGTAGGTATAAAGCCTGCTTTATACCGCCAGCGATTTGCTGGATATTAAAAATCAAGGCGAGCATGACTCACATGTATGCAAAACCGATAGCGATCCGAAGGAAGGAAGAAGTGAGCCTTTATATATATTTGGCGATGCATGTGCTCCGAATTTCAATTAAATCCACTTTATCCAGTTTATCAAATTAGCAAACAATGAATCTATTGATATGTGGTACGATTTTAGAATCGCAGATATTCTTACACTTATCCTTCCCTTATCTACGTATTAATTGATTGCCAGTATAATTGAATTTCCGCAATAAATTATATTGCGGATGTGGTGTGTCATTTTTCTTAAATTAAATTATACATTAAAGAATAAAGATTGCACACAAAGAAATATCAGTTCTATTGTTAAAAAAAGTGTTTACTCAATTTACTTTTTTCTTCTTGAAAATATTTTCTAGATAATTGTTTTAAAATATACTCGTCACAAATTTTAGAAAAAAAAGAATTTATACTCTTTCGAAGGACATTATAAAAATTGTATCGAAGAGAAGTCGGAATAATAAGTAAATTTTTATTTTAACTTAATATTCTTGGTTGAAGTAATAAATTATTAGGATTCAGAATATATTTTGAATAAATTTGATGCTTATGATGAACTTATGATAAATTTGCGGATATATAAACTTATGAAAATATTTGAAAAAAGTAATATTTACTTAATTCAAATATATATTTTTCTGTGTGTAACAGAAGTTTATTTTAAGTAAATATTACTTGTTTCAAGTAAATAATATATTTTAAGATTACTGTTAAGAAAATACTTTTTGCAAAGATCATTATTTAAAAGAGGAAAATTAAAAATTCAATAATCGCTTTTCTTAACAGAATAACATTTTTCTGTATATGGAGAATAAAATATGATCGATTAAATAACTTCATCTTACATTGTGTCTTAATTAATAACGATGAATTATAAATCTCCAATTTGCAATCTTAAATCTTTAATCATCAATCTAGTTTTAACAATCTTGGAAAGAATGAACAGCATGCACTTACACGCGAATGAATGGCGAGCCGCTGACGCTTTCCATTCTTACGTTTTCTCTCACTGTTTTTTCACCATCAGAGGAAAATGCCTACGCTCGAGCTGAATTGCCATAGCTGTATTCATGCGAACGAAGCACGCGGCCCTCGTCTTTGATATTAAGCTGGTGAAGCCATGACAGGCAAGAAACATCTTTTTATGTGAATCGAACTACTACGTATGCGCGCTCTGTTTTTTTTTTCTTCTTTCTTGCAGAAATATATTTACAATACAAATGAAATCCTAATATGACTGTAAGTGTGTCAACACATTTACGTCTATTAAGCTGGCACAGTCATTTTAACACAATCAAATAAGAATCATACAGGATTTTTTTGCTATTTTTTTGCTAATTTTTTGCTCTATTCACGATTTTTTGCTTCAGCCGATTCGCTAAAAACAATGGCTGTGCTAGCTTAAGTTTAAAGTTAGCACAGCTATTAGGAAAAAGTGAAGGAAATTAAAAAACAAATACGTATTCTTGTAGTGCTATTTTTTTTGCTAATTTTTTGCTCTATTTACGATTTTTTAACTCCAGCGTTTCGCTAAAATCAATGGCTGTGCTAGCTTAAAGTTAAAGTTAGCACAGCCATTAGGGAAAAATGAAGGAAATTAAAAAAACAAATACGTATTCTTGTAGTGCTACTTTTTTTGCTAATTTTTTGCTCTATTTAGAATTTTTTTCTCCAACCGTTTTGCTACAAACACTGGCTGTGCTAGCTTGAGGTTAAAGTTAGCAATACGTATTTATTTTTTAATTCTCTTCTTTTTTTCCTAATGGCTGTGCTAACTTAAACCTTAAGCTAGCACAGCCATTGCTTGTAGCGGAGCGGCTGTAGAAAAAATCTAAATACAGAAAAAATTAGCAAAAAAAATAGTATTACAAGAATACGTATTTGTTTTTTTAATTTTCTTCATTTTTCCCTAATGGCTGTGCTAACTTTAAACTTAAGCTGTGCTAGCTTAAGGTTAAAGTTAGCACAGCCATTGTTTTTAGCGAATCGGCTGAGGAAAAAAAATTCTAAATAGAGCAAAAAATTAGTAAAAAAGTAGCACTACAAGAATACGTATTTGTTTGTTTAATTTCCTTTAGTTTTCCCTAATGGCTGTGCTAACTTTAACCTTAAGCTAGCACAGTCATTGTTTTTAGCGAAACGGCTGGAAGTAAAAAATCGTAAATAGAACAAAAAATTAGCAAAAAAATAGTCCTACAAGAATATGTATTTGTTTTTTAATTTCCTTTATTTTTCCCTAATGGCTGTGCTAACTTTAAATTTAAGCTAGCACAGCCATTGTTTTTAGTGAATCGGCTGAAGCAAAAAAATAGTAAATAGAGCAAAAAATTAGCAAAAAAATAGCAAAAAAATCCTGTATGATTCTCATTTGATTGTGCTGAAATGGCTGTGCCAGCTTAATAGACGTAACACATTTAAATAACAATGGCTTTACCAGTCGAAAGCAGTTCTTAGTGCTCAAAAATTTTCTCGGTGAATTTATAAACAAAATTCCCGAAACTGCACTGCAAATCCAAGTGTGTAAAATGTGCAGTCACTTTTTACGCATTTGCATTTTTTAAGCATTAAATTAAATTTATTCGTGTAATTTTTATACTTGTTAAACGCTTAGACGTGTATCAATATTAAATTGCGCGTCTAAACATATAAAAAAATTACACGCACATAAATGCGTAAAAAGTGACCACATAACTTTACACAAAAATCACACTTGGATTTGCAATGTAGCGTCGTCCCTGAGACCGAGTCGCGCGCTACGAGTAAATAGTTGTGATACATATAGGAAACGACAGCAGGCATGAATATCGATACATTTCAATTGCAAGCTCAAAATCTTGGACAGCGGTGATGTAAAACGATCGACGAGACACGCGACGCGAGTGCGTCGCGAACGATTAGTGCCGCGCGAGTAAATAAACAAATGATAGGTTACCCTTCTCCCCGGTCGCACTGCCCGGCACCGACCAACGCCGACCCAAGCCTCTGCTGCTCCTCGCGCGCTACGAGACAATGATTATGATTAGGAAATATGCATGAGCACCGATAAATTTCAATTGCAAGCCCAAAACCACAAATCTTGGATAGCGGTGATATAAAACGATCGACGAAACACGCGACGCGAGTGCGTCGCGAACGATTAGTGCGCCGAGCGAGTAAATAAACAAATGATAGGTTAACCCATGGTGGAAAGAAACAAGGTGAGTTAAGGCTGGTTTATGCAGGCAATAACCGTAAGAAATTGGCCAATCATAATCGATTTATAGAAGAATTCTCGACTATGATTGACCAATTTCTTACGATTATTGCCTGCATAAACCAGCCTTTATTGCGCATAATGGCGGCAAAGAGTTAGGGGACATGCTTGTCAACCAATCACGGGGGACCCATTTTATGTGCGCGAAATTCAAACGTCATCAGTCATACTGAATTTTCATAAAAAAGGGGGGCCCCCTATGATTGGCTGTCCGCTCCCCACTACTTTTAGACTACTGCGCAACCACGGGAATAACTCACCTTGTTTCTTTCCACCATGAGTTAACCCTTCTCCCCGGCACCAACCAAGCCTCTGCTGCTCCTTCCCTCGGAATCCTTCGCAGCGCTGCTTCTCCATAGCCTTCACACGCGCGCGCTTATTACCGAAACGCAACGAATACAGAACTAATTGCGCAGGCCGTACGTAATTCCCGATTAAACGTGATTTCGAAAGCACTTCGCTGTGCTGCGTCCGCTCCGTGGCGTTCTGTTGGCGGGAAAGAGCGTCGATAGCGGATGACGTCACGTCTCGATTAGCACGTCTCATTTTCGACCTCTCTAACCCTCGCTTGACTCGCGTCGTGTCGCGACGGTAAATCGGAGTGAACTTGCCGATGTGACGTCATCCGCTATCGACGCTCTTTTCCGCCAATGGAACGCCACGGAGCGAACGCAGCGGAGCGAACGCAGCGCAGCGAAGCGCTCTCGAAATCACGTTTAATCGGGAATTACATACGACCTGTGCAATTGATTCAGTATTTGTTGTGTTTCGGTGATAAGCGCATACGTGTGAGATCGTGTGCAAGTGCTATGGAGAAGCAGCTGCGAAGGATTCCGAGGGAAGGAGCAGCAGAGGCTTGGTCGGCGCCGGGGAGAAGGGTAACCTGTCATTTGTTTATTTACACGCGCGATACTAATCGCGATGCACTCGTGTCGCGTGTCTCGTCCAGGGTCGGTTAGCTCTCAAGCCTAATTTAGGCTATTGTCTAGGAGAGGCAAATTTGAAGAGGCGGCATTTTTTAAAACAATTTTTTTTAAACTTATCTTGTCGGTGCTAGAAAACATCGTATGATAAAAATGGTAAAATCAATCTTTTACATAAAATAAGTAAAAAGAAATCAGAATATAAAATTTGATTTATTTAAGTTACACTTGTGGCTTGAATAAGGGCGGCAAAGATTTAATAGAGATGCCTAGGGGCGGCATGAGTCCTAATCCGACCCTGGTCTCGTCGATCGTTTTACATCACCATTGTCCAAGATTTTGAGCTTGCAATTGAAATGTATCGATATTCATGCCTACTGTCGTTTCCTATACATATATCATAACCATTTACTCGTAGCGCGCGACTCGGTCTCAGGGACGATGCAACATTACAAATCCAAGTGTGTACCTTTGTGTATAAAATTATGTAGTCATTTTTTACACATTTAAGTGCGTATAATTTTTTTGTATGCTTAGACGTGTAATTTAATGTTCATACACGTCTAAGCGTTTAATAAATACAAAAATTACACGCATAAATTTAATTTAATGCATAAAAAATGCAAATGTGTAAAAAGTGACTACACGTTTTACACACTTGGATTTGCAGTGTGCACACCGCATTTTTGCCGAACTTAAAACACAGCTTAAGAAGAACCCAGAAATGTAATATTACAAAAATAAAATTGCTAATTAATTCAATAATATTGATGCTTACACGCATCTCTACGATCCTCCCTTGTCCCGGAAACTGTAAAGAAATATATTTATCTTTACAATAGCGTTCACTCGGTCTCTGAAGACGCTCTATTTGAAGCTACTTATGCAAGACTGGTCGTGATCTGCACGAATTCTCATCGGGATCCACGCTTAGCTTGCGAGGAAGTACGAGGGTGACAACGAATCACTCGCAATCGTACGATACCCCGCGGGAATTCGAATTTGGGGAATATATTTTCAGCTCTCTCCATCTCTTAGGAACTTTCTGATCACCTCACACTCTTAACGATCGAAACGCGAAGACTCGAGAACGAGAACTCGAAAATACGACGGCTTTATCGATACGCCAACAACAAAAATATGCCTACAATGAAAATAATCTCGCGAATGACAGCAAATATCGATGAAATTATATATTGCACGTTACATACAAGCTTGATACACGCAAACGTACTTCTTGCCCTATTTTGAACGCGCGAAAAATTGCGCGTGTTCTATTTTTTCATTACGCGCAGGATGAACAACATGCTTCTCGTTATTACGCACATTGGAGAATCTACGGTTCAATAATTTTTCATTGCGTTAACTGCTACTGCAATAGCTGTAACAGTATTGCACGAACAACAAACTGCACTAGCTAAAAATACCTACGTTAACTCTGCAATATTTAAGTGTCAGCAATTCCACCAACAGCAATTTGATATATTAAATTTTCAGACAATCACGTAAAATTATTACGAATAATAATTTTATGTGATTTTTTATGGTACGCTCATGCATACGTATGCGTTCACAATAACACTTTTCCGGTAATGCATTCTAATATCTTTAGAAATCAACAAAATTGTTTTTCTTTTTAAGTCACAGTATATAGGCGATTTTTGATTGTTGGCGATTGATCATACTTATCGCAAATCTGCTTTTCCGCCAAACCCCAACATATTGTTGGTAGCTATTTCATTATACGCTCCCCTCTCTCCCTCCCAGGAAATAGTGTCGATTTGTACGACGTTGATTAATGCCTATATGAAAAATGCAACCCACGGACTTAAGTTGATTCGAACTCGACTTCGGCAAACATCCAGGGCCAGTCGGCCTCACTTGAACTTTGGCTTTAATCTAACTTTCTTACTTAGGACTTCTCTCATTTTAATCATTTTTTTATTAAAAGCTGTCGAACTAACGGCCGATGTATTTCCGATATTCAGATTATGACCGAAGTAAAATCGAAGTGGTATAAACGGAATTTCTGGATTTGATTGTTCAGAAAAAAAAGCGGCCATTGAGAGAGATAAATATTTAATTGATAAAATATATTCTAAACTCAATCACATTTTGCGCCATAAAATATAACATTTATAATTTAATAGACAAATACTTTAAGAAGGTATTATTGTTTCAAGGATTAGGAAAGTTATTTTTAGGTGAATTTTTTTGAAAAGTATGTAGACAATTCATTTTAAATTACACGTACTTAATAATACATATTTTATCTATATAATTGGAAGTTGTAACTAAAAATAATAAAAATTATAATAATTATTTTTTTTTTAATGTTCGCATTAAATTTTTTGCGCGCAATATCTTACGACTCTCATAAAATATAAACATTTAGTGATCAAAAACAAAAAAGTGAAAAAGAAAAAGATTATTAATCTACAAATATTTGGTTATTGTTAGAACTACACAGAAAAAAATGACTAACCAATCAACAATTCATTGTTTCATATATAAGCAAGAATATAAAATCTTCTTGGAAGAATTTGATAATCTTGACAGACATAATTTGCTAACATGAAGAAACAAAATTTCTTTATGTTAGCAAATTATGTCTCTTTGAGATTATAAATACTTCCAAGGAGATTTTATATTCTTGCTTATATATGAAACAATGAATTGTTGATTTGATACTAATTTTTTTTCTGTGTAAAATTATAAAAGAATAAACTATTTTTTCAATAATTTTAAGATGCGTGAAAATTGCATTTACAAAATTATCACAAAAATCGAACAGTTTTACATCAGAATAAATATAAATTAATATATTTTTAAAAATTCTGCTAGTTCCAATTATAACCAAACATCTGTAGATTAATAATCCTATTCATTTTTTGCCACTGAGATCACTGCATGAGATCAGATCACAGAATGTCCGGATTTTATGGAAGCCGTAAAACAATGCACGCACGGGCATGAATGTTTACAACTACTATAATTTTCATTAATTTTACTTGCAAAAATTTCTAATTATAGATAAAATATGTTTTACGTACACAAAATTTAAAATGAATCGCCCGCATTCTTTCTAAAAAAATTCACATAAAGCACAGTCTTTTCCTTAGTCCCCTTAAAATTTAAATCGTATTTCCTACAAAAATATTCATGGGAATTACAATGCATTTTCAGCGAAACCATATAGAATTAACACGTTTGCTATTGTGAATGTAATTGTCAATATTTGATGATAAATATTGTTATGACTCAAATCGTGCTCGATTACATTAATCATCATCAATCATGCTCTATAGGATCCTATTTTCATTTCGTGGCAGACATACATCAAGATATAATCATTAAATTATAAACAGATAGCTTCATTTGTGATTGCAGTTTTTATTTATTTATACAATATGCATATCTGTAAAACTAAAATTTAAATTAAAATTTTTATTAAAAATTGTGAAATATTTACCTCGTCGATAATTATTTGTACACACGTAAAAACAACTAATAAAATTTATTGTAAGATATTAATGGAATGCATTAAACTTAAATTCGCAGGCAAACACGATACATGCAATGATAACGTATATAATTACAAGTCGAGAAAAGATTCTAAATTAAAAAATACCGAGAATGACATACTTGTATTTAATTCCCTACGTTTACAAGGTGACTGGAATTAAATCTTGTTGTTTATTAGATCGAGAACTGGATGTTGCATAAGACCAGTAGCCGCCGTGTCACGTTACACACAAGGACACAAAGGAATATATCACTAATTGTCATACGATGTCTGGGAGAAAATCAGCACAGTATAAAAATACCCATTAAATAATAAATTCTCTTTTTTATATGGGTTAAACGCAGTGTAATAATGCTGATAATGCACTACATTAAAAACGTATGACGTCAATACACGTAAAAAGCTAAATAAAAATGGAGAAAAAACAAAGAAAAAGAGCCAAGTGCTTCGAAACAACTTTTATAAAAATAACGCGCGCATATAATCGGTATTACATCGGTATTTGTGGCGCTATAAAAAGTATGTGACTTAACCAAACACTTGGCCCTCTTCGTTTATATCAATCTTCACCTCCCACGAAGCGCACTAAGAATACGATGGCATACCGTATAAATAAGCAACGGGTTTATGTTAACTGTAACTTTACGGACTCCTGGTAGTACCTACACTGATACGCGTAAGGAAATCCTGTTTATTTTGCGAGCGAAACAATATATGGTATATCGTGCTTCCAAGCGCGATGTTATTTCCGATTAGTCTATAACAGTTTCCCAATTTTTTTTTTAGATCACCGCTCTCTTTCTAAAGTTTTTTTTTGTTTAGATCCTCCTTCGAATAAACTCTCTATTATCAAAATTTCCAAACGCGTGTAATTTTTTACTTTTAAAATTAGATTTAAAATATAGAAAATAAAATAACTAGAAACTGATGAAATTTTAAAGGTATTTATCAAAATAAAGTAACGAAGATTTTCATCGAAATTATACTGAATCAAATAAAAAATACTAAAAAGACCTTCGGATGAACTATATACTCGAAAATAAAATAATTATCCATTTCTTATTTTTGCCTCCTAATGTGGCAATAAAAAATGGCGCTTGTTCATATTTTAACTTTTAACTGCCATATTGAAAAAACTATTAAAAACGCGATTTCTTTGTTCTTTTATCTGTAGTTCTAGAAATAGATTTTATTAAAAATTTGTGAGAAACTGTGATCTCTCTATAGGATATTCGAATTACATTTCTTATTATACAAATGTGACGTTTATGTTGAGACTTAGACTTTTTTAATTTTTTAGCGAATCAAATGTAAAGTTGCAGTATTTTTATATTTTCATAAAATATTACAGAACATTTTTTTCTCTTGGGCGAGTGATTACGTCCAATGTAAAATGTGGCTGCCACTGTTAAGCCGGATCCACCAGGCTAAGCGAACGAACGCAAACGAATACGAGTGACCAACTTGCTTCGGTGAGTATTCGTTCGCTCCTGTTTGCTTGGTCAGGATCCACGTACGTTTACCCATCGCAGTACGCACCGTAAAATGACGTTAGTTAATGAACGTATGCAATAACGATGTGTTAACAGTTTCACATTTGCACTTGGAGAGTTTACGAACGGCTGAAGGCCATCTTTAGCAATTTCCTTGGAACTAGAGCGTTCGATGCATCGCGCAATATCTGTTTGAAGATACGTAAGAAGCATTAAACGCGATATACTATCGCGTAACATGTACTTAACGTGTTGCATAATATAAAGAGCACTTTGTGCATACGATCCATTGTTGACATTAATGAAAGTTATGATATCTTAAAACCTTTTACCCTTTGCGATATAATCACATGCAATTGACATACGTGTGTACGTGTGTAAGGCGAGATAAAAAATAATTACAAACTTTTGCAAACGTTTCAGCGGGACGTAAAAGTGATTCGGCGGATGAGAGAATTAAATTGTATTTAGTCACATATACTATTCATAGGTGAGCAAAAATTTCATTAAACTGATATAGCAACACCGCGGCATGATTAAAAACGTTAATTTCCTCAGTGTATTTATATAATAACACGCGGTAGCAGTATATAATCGCAATAACGATTATGATAATCGAAGTAATTACGGTAATAGCATGAGACTCGAGACACCCATTAATTATACATAACATAATCTCACTGTAATATCCGCACATGGAAAAAAAAATAATTTTTTTTTTAATGCGTTATCTTCCGCGGGTATATTCTTAAATGTTTTTATTGCGGGACAACGGAGGGGCGTGGGAGCCGAAGTGCACCGTGATAAACGCGCACATTCGGGGAGATCATGGCTATACTAAATCCAACAACAATTACCAGCTTTGTCGCGTGGCCGCTAGAAGCCCTTGTTATCCCACCACGATAGAGCGGCCCAATATTTCAAACATGTTTTTCCCCCCCATGAACAACCTGTAAAACTTCAGAATGATGACACATTGTTCGCAAAAAAACTATTGAATCGTAAACACAAAAAAAAACGTTGAACAAATGCGAGCCAACTTACACAATATGGTATCTAACACTCAATTTAGCTTTAGTTAATTTTTCCAAATTGAATTTCACTGACAACTTCTACATTCTTAACATTGAATGCATTGATAAAATGTTATGTAGGAAATTCGTGTAATTTAACCTTTCGATTGTCATGCTTATTCCTTCAGTGAAGCGAACGGTTACCCCCCCCCCTCCCATCAAATTTTCCGTAATAATATGTTTATATTAAAAAATATATTTTTAAAAAATTATAAATAAACATATCAATGCGTAATACAGTTTATATAATACAGTATATAATACAGTATATAATACAGTTTATATAATACAGTATATAATACAGTTTATAATAAGTATATAATACAGTTTATATTTATATATAATACAACTTATATTATAAAATATTTATTTTTATTTATAGCAACAGAAAATATTTAAAACTATAATAATAATAATGAAATATTATTATTATAGCTATTATTTTTGTATTATTCATTTATAAGAACTTTTTCTGCTTGGGAATCAAAAAGTTAAGTAAAAAGCATTTCTTTCAATTATTTCATTTTTAGAATTTTAATATAATTGATAGTTTTAATTTTTCAAAAAAAATTAAAAAATTCTGATACATTTCTCAGAATTTTCTGGTGATTAAATATAAAAAACAATAGTCCACGAAAATCCAAGGTTCAGGTTTTTACGAAAATTGATAATGCTCTCAAAAATAAATCTGTAAAACAAAATTCTATCAGTTGAAGATCTAAGATTTAAAAAATGTTATTACGGCTTTAAACTTATCAAAATACTAAATCTTTAAAAATTATCGACATAACGCAGAAGGGAAACGCAAAAGTTTTCTTCTCTGTAAGCATTAAGATAGTAAGCGTTAAGAGAATTTGCTAGACATCGGATCACAGATTTAAGACGTGCTACAGTGTCTTCAAGTGTCTTGTTAGATTTCATATTGTTGTTAAAGCTGCAAATACAAGGAGAAGTACGCGAATCGAATTAACTTCCGGCGCGATGTTTTTCCTACGACGCTCAGCAGCTCGTCGCCCTTATTTGACGACGTCCAAGGAATTTGAAGTAGCTCTCTATACATAAGAAGAATTATTATTCGAAGCACGATAAGGTCTCATAAGTCTTACATTACGCGCACACGACGGGGATTGTAAATCGCGCTGACAAGGCATAATGATTTCAACGTGATCGTATTAAAAATTCATAGTCATCCCGCTATGTCGTCTCGTCCATTACGAACGATCGATGAGGATTTAGAAAGCTTCAACTCAATCTGTTCCTTTCGCGGTCCATTCAGTCCAAACGACTCGCCTCATACGCGAGTGAAAAGACAGGAAGAGAAAAACAATAGAAAAGCAAACAAACTGAGCAAATGAACCAAATAATGGGGAGGGGGGAGCAAGGTCCCCTCTTTTTTTTACATTTGATACGCACAGAGGAATAACAAGAGGAAAATATAAAGAGACAGTATTGTCCATATACCGCTTACGGATTTGAAAGCCCGAGACTTTTCCTTGACTGTCTCTGACATTGCAAATGCACAAGATTTCTTTTACGCGTCGGAAAAAGGTAAATAAAGCTGTAGAGAACGGCGGGACGGGAAAGTTGCACGGGGATAAATTCAAGGAAGTTAAAATAAGCACCGGCTAAAACACCTTATCGTTTTGATTGACGACTGCGACGGTCGGCCGCTCTTCGTTATGACGCTCGATAAGTCCTCGAAGCAACGTCACCTAATGATCCGAATGTATAAAGAGCATTATGCACGAAATAAAACATCCCTTACGTAGAGAGGAAAAGAGAGGGTGAGGAAAAAAAGTCCCCGCGTGCCCCGGCCATTATCGGTCACGTAGATCTCCATTGCGTGCCGCTTCTATATCCTAAGGCCACAGTCAACGGTGCCACACTCGGAGTGGACTTTAAATCAGATTACAGTGTGCACTTTCCCGCCAACAGAAGTGAAAACACGCACGTATACGATGTAATGTGTGTACCGCGAGGGCAGCAAACAAGCTGCGTCGAATCGAACGTACATTTCGCGTATACATGTTGCCAGGAAGAAGCCCGTAAAATTGCACGGACAGAGATATGTGTACGCGTCGGAGTAATTAATATTTTGAAGAGGATCGATCTCGCGGTCGGAAAATATCACTAAAACGTTCCACGCGACCCTTTCATGTCCGCTCGGTTACAGCAATATCCGATGCATCTCTCCCATCTGCGTTTATACCGGCGGTGCATAATAAGCCTAGAGACTTAATCAAGGTAAGTGCCCTTTATGGAATGTACATAATGTAGCGCTGTCTGTCAACGTAACACGTAGCTATTTATGGCACAAAACTGTTCTTGTTTTATCTACCATTAATATAGTCAGGTCAATCTATTCCCAACACAGATATATTTTATTAAGTATCAAGACAAACTAGACCCTTTGATTTCAGCAAATAAAAAAGCAAATAAATCATTTACTTTTAATAACTGAATCAATATAATTATTTTGCGACAATTTGATGTAATTTTAATCATTACGGAGATAAATTAAAATATTGTACATTTCTGCGAAAAGCTCTATTTCTACCTCATTAAATATTTAGCATAAAATAAAATAAAATTACAATTGTTTTTGAACAACTTATAAAACCGAAAATAATTTACGCAATGTGCTGATCTTAAACGTACCCGTTTCTATCCTGGACATTACGTGCCTAACCGTCGCCATTCTTTAAAAGATAAAATATTCTCATGGCCAACACAGCACTTTTTAAAAACGTTACTTTTAAATTGCGCTGAATTGTGCTAAACTCGCGCTGACTCGCACCGTAAATAGTCTCGGCGAACCCCGTAAAGCTTGTCTAAAAACACAATACGAAGGGCATTACTTTCCGTATATTTCTTATTCATTTTGCTAACTGACTATTAACTGCATCATGTAAAATAAAATGTTATTTTAAATGAGTTGCACACAAATATATTGTAGAATTCACTTGAAATTTCTTGCACAAATGTTACTTGCAAATTATTAATAATGCAACATTATGCATTAATATAATTTGTTTAATAATACATATAAATAATACATAATTATAAACAATCGACAAGCTTCAACAGTTATAGATAGATTTTAATTATGATATTTCTTGTGTAATTTTATAAAGATTTTCAAGTTCACGAAACTGCACGTTGAATCAATTTCGGTCTTAAAATACAGTTCTAAGTTAAAAAAGAGATAATAATATCACGTTATTAATTCTTAAACGGACACTTGGGGATTGAACTGATACAGAGGCAGGAATAAATGAATGTTTCTCCGCTTCGCTCTTGTTTGTGACTTTACCGCTCTCAGTATCGTCTTTCTACACCTTGGTCTTGACTTCAGCCAAGTAGCATCAATAACGCACGAATATTTTAGATACAAACAGTTCTCTTATCCCTTGTGTCAATTCGATCCCCAGACGACCGCAAGCGTAATTTTCTGTGCAATTCGGCGTATTGCTTAAAAGTTTATTTTTAGTTATCAGATTTTTTTTAGTTTATTTTTACTTTATACATTTCTTTTAATTTTTTCGATATAGACATATATTTTATTTTATACATTAATAATTTTTATTCTTAATAAACAGATGATAACTATTATTTTCAATTATTTTTAATAATAAAAATGTTTATTAATATTTTCAGTTTTTATATAATAATATGCTTTAAAAAGTTAATGTATTACGAGACAAACATGTGTTTATAAAATAAAGATACAATAATATAACGTTTCTTTCTGAATTATTGCTGGCTTTAAACAATCACATTATTTAAGTAACACTACTAATACTCATATATTTTGTGTTTATACTTTAACTTGAAGTGCAATAATCATAGAAATTATTATATGCTCATTTTTAGTGCCTGTATTTATCAATTAATTTCAAAGCTTATTAGTCAAATCAAAATACTATGTAAAGAAATATTTTATTTTTAAAAATATAGATTTAAAAAAAAATTGTTTATACATAAAATATAAATAAAGTGTGAGTCAAAAATTGACTCCCACGCGACCATTTAAGTCACAAAAAATCACGTGTCCGCTTAAGAATTAAATTGAAAGTCAATTTGATAATAAAGATACAATAATATAACGTCTCTTTTTGAATTATTGCTGGCTTTAAGCAATCACATTATTTAAGTAACACTACTAATACTCATATATTTTGTGTTTATACTTTAACTAATCAAAATACTATGTAAAGAAATATTTTATTTTTAAAAATATAGATTTAAAAAAAAATTGTTTATACATAAAATATAAATAAAGTGTGAGTCAAAAATTGACTCCCACGCGACCATTTAAGTCACAAAAAATCACGTGTCCGCTTAAGAATTAAATTGAAAGTCAATTTGATAATAAACGATGCTGACAAGCATCTAATGTAGCAATAAAGACTCTTTCCCCTAAAAAACTGAAAAGAATTTGTTACGAAAAATAACACCTCAGTCAGGGATCGAACCTGGGACCTCCCACCGGCTTTCCAAGACGGGTGGCGAAAATTTATTCAGCGCTCTTTCATAAACTTGAAAATGCATATAAAATCACACAAGAAAGATCAGCACTAAAATCTAGCTGTGACCGTTAGAGCTTCTCGATTGTTTATGTCTTAAAATATCGATCCAAGTTCTTTTATTACTATGATTTAATATATAATTTAAAAGTATTACACATCCGAGCTCGATCTTATTTATACAAAAAATAAGCACATAAAAGATCGATAACGAGCAAAAAGTTGATTTATTTTTATTTCTTAACGTTTTATGTCATTTTTAATGATTTTTGTGCTGAGGAGGACTTAGCAAAGTCGAAACGTTCACGATATTTGTATTTTAAATTTATAGACTAAATGTATTAATTTATTCATTTATCTAACTTTTTGTTCGTTACGGACTTCTTAAATGTTTATTTTTAATATATAACTGTTTAATAATTTGTTGGAAATAATTATCTAATACCAAAGTATTATTAGTGTCTAATTACACGTTTACTGTTCTGCGCCATCAACGAGAACTCTGGTTAAACCGTAATCTTGGCACACATTTGAGCTTTACTAAGGAAGATCGGCGCGCTAATTGGGCCGACTTTAGCACGCTCGATACTCGAGGAAAAAGCGACAGGTTCCGGATTTCCGCGAAAACGTTCGGCGCCCGCCCGACGTTTCTATTTCTGCGCGTTGCATTTTCCAACAAGGAATGTCACCGTCGCCGTCTTAGTCGGCATCAGTATAAACGTAAACCACCGTCTCCGATCCCGTCGGAGATAACGTCACAATGAGCGACAGGAACCTGCTGACGTCGAAGGAACGTTTCACCGCCGGGCAATAATGCGTGCCGCAGCACACAGCCGCACAGACCGCACAATTCAGTGAAATTGTGTAAATCGCGAGCGAGCATTCTCGGTGTCATGAATGACTTTTCAATGCGCGCCATGAGTCAGACCCTTCTCGGAAGGACGATACTATTTTAATGCAAAATGGCGCCATGTGAAGTAACGTGACGCAATGATTATGATCAGATTTGTGAGCGGAATATCAAAGGATTAAGCATCAAGGTGACGCGTTAAACATTAAAGATGCGCATATCAAAGCGAAAGTAAATATACACAGTAGAAAACATTTTGTATTTATGTTAAAACCGGTCTTTGTTAAAACTTTTGTGCTAAACTTTTTAACATTTTCAAGTGTTAATTTAACATAATGTGATTATGTTATTTGAATATTTTGCGTTAAAGTTATATTCAACATTTCTGAATGTTAAAATAACACATTTTTTTAATAAAAAAACAAAATAATATAGTTAAAAATAATATAGTTTTAATACATAAATTCTAAAATAAATGAATAAAATATACGTATCAACATATAGGTACTATGAATATTAATTTTACTGAAAAAATATGTTTCTACATTTTATTTCTAAATTATGTCAAAGTGTTACACTTTTTGTGTTAATTTTTTACATACTATTCACCTTCAAACATAATCATCTTGTGTTAAATTAACACAAAAATTTGGAGTGAACCATTTAGAAAACATGCGATATATGTTAAATTTAATACAAATTTTCCAACTGTGTACATTTTATACGTAATTATCTCATTATATATGTATGTGTGCACAATGACTATCTCATCAGTTTTAACATACTTTCTACACGATAAATCTGAAACAATACTTTTTCAAAGTCAATACCATTTTATAGTTTAAGCTTTAATAGTAAAGCACAAGGAAAAGGTGAGGAAAATAATTTTGTTACTTACATATAACAAGTTAAACGCATTATCTAACAATATCCCCTTGGCCTGTGTTATATAGTTGGAGTAACCAGGCTATTATCTAAAAGGGAGACCATGTTTCGCGCTAAAAGCAGGTGTCTAGCTATCTTTAACGTGTATCTGTGTTAAATTTGAATTTGAAGTCCATTAAGTAGAACAGAAAATAATAATCTGTATATTGATTCGCTTATCTTTTCTTTTACACCGTATAAATATAACAAAAACTTACTCAATCCCCTTTTTGTTCTCGAGAATTCCAACTTTGGACATAAATTATTGTCCTATTTTATGCCGCGTCTATTTCTAGCTTGCGCGCTTCTTTTTCATTCTCGCTTGTAGATATTCTATTCCTTTTGCGAAACACGATTTCCCTTTTTGCTACCGTATTATCCGATATTCCGTTACGGTTTCGACAGAAACTTCTAAAAATTGCCGTGACCGATGGCACGTTACACAGTCATATTTAAACTCAGGTCATATCTAAACCCTCGGTTATTTTCCACCTAACACACTTTTTTGGAATGGCGCGACATAGGCGCAGTATCGCTACGGGAGGCCTGTTATGGTCGATGACACGTACGATTGCAGAACACGCAGGTAGGTCTCTCGAGGTAGGGCAACGAGAGTAGTGGACTCGATACCTCGCATGATTCATACACGGTATGAGTAACTTTTATCAGAGAGCGTCTCCTGGCACCGTCGCGTCGCAACGGTCGGGAGCAGAGGAATGCGGCGAGAGGGCTCAAGAGTTCAGTGACGTAGTCGATTTATGGGCCAAACGACTAATCATGGATCGAATGTGCCAATATCTATGTATAGGTAACTAAATAGGTCGATACCTACTCTATTATGTTTCAAGTAACACAATATAAACGTGTTATACATCAAAATAACTCAATGAATATCATGATGTGGCAGATAAACAATTACGGATATATCGAGCGCACGATATATTTTTCATTGAATATTTCAATCATTATTATAAACGTGAAGAATATGTATGAAAGATTCAATTCCGATTCGCTTGTTAACATTGCGTCTCTATATATCGCTGTCTTCGATTGCACGCAAAAATATGTTCTCGGAAACAAGAGGAGTATTATTTAGTTAACCGCGTTCAACTCTGAAAAAAAGCGTTCAACTCTGAAAAAAAGCGTTCAACCCTGAAAAAAAAACAATGTAAATATCGAACTGAATATAGTCTTGTTAATATAGCACAGCTTTTCCTAGCCATGTGAAATCGATAAACAAAAGCCTCATATATTTCCGCCCAGGATACGATCGTTCCATATAAAAATATCACTGCGATTTCAAATTTTCAGGTACTGAAATGGCATACATCCGTTGAAACGTTATTGAAACGGAAATGAGCGTTTCAGGTCCGTTCGTTCAATGCCGCCCGAGGAATAAATCATCATCATCGTGCTGAGGTTTCAAAATCTGTCAGGATTCCTGGCGGTCATTGTTTGATGAAACATATTTAATGTCTATTAAAATAATATCCGCTAACTTTTTTGTCAAATTTTTTTCAACTTAGTTTTTTACATTTTACAATTTAACAAGTTATCACTTATAACTCAATGTCACTAGAGCATTATTACGAGAATGCCGTTCTAATCACGAAATTTATTTCGAAATTGGTGTACACATTTAATCAGCATCTACCTACTCGTTTCAGTGACGTGCTCTGTTAGTTATTTTTGACGTGCTTTGATAAACGAAAGCGCTTTGCTGAAGAAATTGACTTTATGTACACGCACAATCCTACTAATCAAGTTATTATATCCACGATATTTTACAGTAATGCAATTCCTATCAAGTTTTTTACTATTTCATCAGTAGTATTTTTAATGTAAGACGAGATAACTCTTATATTCTTCTTTCTTAGAATTATTATTATGATTATCACCTTTTTCATTATTACCTTTTGTGTAAGTATTATTATAAATTAATTTTTTTAACATTTAATTAATTTCCTTGAATATAATATCTAACGGGTATTCCTTATTTATTAGGATTTCTATACATAATTCTAAGTTTTTCTTATGGTATACAGGGTTAGATAATAGCTCATTGTTTGATGAGAGAAGATACAACCTTAGCCAAAGTTATAAAACACCTATATCTTTTCAATTTATTTGAAATTTTTTTATCTGTATTATTTCAAATTAATTACTGGTATTATACAAAAGTTTAAAGGGTCCTTGAAATAAAGGATAATTTACATTTGAATTTCTGTGTGTTTATATCCTTCCAGTTAAAAGTATTTAAAAAATATAAGATGCCTTATAAATGTGGCCAAGGCTGTATTTTATTTAATGTCCATTAAAATAATATCAGCTAACTTTTTTGTCAAATTTCAAATATTTTTTTACATTTTATTATTTAAACAGTTATCACTTGTAACTCAATGTCACGTGTCACTAGAGCATTACTACGAGAATGTCGTCTAATCACGAAATTTATTTCGAGATTGGTGTACACATTTAATCAGTATATCTACTCGCTTCAGTGACGTACCATTCGCTAGTTATTTTGGACGTACTTCGTCAAATGAAAGCGCTTTTGCCGAAGAAATTGACTTTTCTTCTCGCGCTACGAGGATCTTCTAAATTGCGAGATGAGATCTCATAATTAAATGCTCTACGAAATTGTCGACCCTTGCTCGCTACTCAGCGGCTCAATTGTCATTTTAATAGAACGGTTAGGTTGTCTCGACTTTCAATGAAGGGAAGGAAGGGCTCGTACAAATAACTGCGTTTATAATATTGCAAAGCGGATCTGTCGTCCCCGGGCGAAAGTTCCCTCGAACTTGATAATAACGCACACTCGGAATCGACAAACGCGCACCAATTATGCTGGCAAACTGGCTCGCAGCTCCTGTCATCTCGGCAAGCAATAACGACATTTATTTACAAAACGCGCGGTAAACTTCTCGCCAATTATACGTATTTTATAATCCAAGTAACGATATCCGATTTTTAGAAAGACAAAAAAAAAAGAAGCGCTCCGATGGCGCGTAAAAACGCGCTGGAAAGAAAAATTACTGTATTTCAAATAAAAATTTATACATCTCCAAAAAAGCAAACGCGCGCGATATAAATAGATAATAAAACATCGAGGCGGATTCTTATCCGATCTCTCGAAGACTTTGATATCTTATTTCATGCCGGCTGCAATAGATTGATCGCTCCTGCAAAAGAATTGATATCTCCCTTCGAAACTGTTGCTCCGAACAACAGTGACTTGCGGAAGATTGATATATGTAGAGTAAACATTGAAAGAGAGCACGTTTTGCCTTTTTTACGCGAGGGAAATTTATTTTACCGATCCCATCTTTTTATATTAAGTATCGCGAGTTCTAATAACTTTTCGAAGCGTGTTATTTTTCGCTCGTTCGTTTCAAATAAAACAAAAGCGGGAAGAGCGGCTGAAATTTCTCTTTACGCCGTGTGTTTTTCGAGAGGGAAAGATCGTATTTTCTATAATATAGGTATCTACGAATTTTCGAATTTTTACAAAATAATCATAAGAAAATAATAAAATTATGTATATCTCAATTATATAAAAACTCGTATAATTTATTAACGATTGCATAGCGGATTATTACGTTCCGAATTTAGATTCTCATCGCGCATTATATATTCAAATAAAAGCATGAAAGTACTTATCAGTGTCGCGTTTTTATTTCTCGGAGCGATTTCATAATTGGACAAGTGTTGTACAAACATAAACATTCGTAAAAGTTTGATAACGTTTAAGACCAGCATTACATTTGTGGTACGATTTGTCGACAAAGTTTTTGAGTGTGTTGATTGACTGCAGAATAGAGAAGTTCTCGAGTCTTTAGAAACCTTACATCCTACAGCCAATCAACACACTTGAAATATTTATCGTACAAAATGTAATAGTACCTAAGAATTTGAGACTGCCGTAATAGTAGAAGTTGTAAGTCAACGCATAAAGATCGACATATATACGTATTTATGTCGATCTTTGCGTTGACTTAGAACCTTCGACTACGACTATTACGGCAATCTTTCAGACCCTAAGACTGGTATTACATTTGTCGTACGATAAGTTTTTCAAGCGTGTCGATTGGTCGCAGAAGAGAGAAGTTTCCGAATCTCCAGCAGAGTCAGGGGATTTTTCTCCAAATTTTTCTTAAGAAAAAGTATTTCAATAAATTAATTACTATATCAATATATTATAATTAATGATATTTCATGAGTTACTGACATAATAATCAGTTTATTGAAACACTTTATCAATTAAAAATATAGAAGTACTGTGAGCCGAAACGCACAACTTAATGTACAACTATCTCCGATGGAAAAATTCTATTATTTAATTCAGCTAGACTGTTAACCAGATGCGATTACTTTTTATTTCGATTGTAGATATGACACTGAAAATGACCTGATGCGAAGGTCGGAACGTGTGTTTGAAATAAGTTATTGTATCACTATTAAATGATATTATATATTGTTATTATTGACATTACATATTGTTTTTATATTTAGAAACCTGAGTGCAAAATATTAACTTTATCAATTCTTTTCTTCAAGGATGGGGTTTTGTTATCACAAGAGATTTTTTGCGAAGTTAAAAATTTAGGAGAATTTTTAAGACGGGAAAATAAAGATCTATATTATTTTTATCGTCCCATAAACTTTCCCGTGATAATAACAAAATCCAAATTGGAAGAAAATCCCCCAAATCCCTAACAATTCTGATCTCTAGAAATCTTCTATCCTGCAGCCAATCTACATACTTGGAAAATTTGTTATATGACAAATATAACAATACCCTAAAAACTATTCTACAATATGTAAACGTAGTCCTAAAGGCCATGACATACAGAAAAATTTAAGCAGTAAAACTTAGATAGTAAGCGAATCAACCTATCAAAACTTAGGACACAGTGTAGATATCCAAACTGTTGATTTCTTTACTACTTACGTCTCGTGTATTACTTCAGTTTTTTGTGTACCATGACCCAAATGATTGTAAGGCGCTACAGATAAAGAAAAAATAGACCGAGAGTAAAGTGTAACATCTGAAGATTATATAGAAAGAGACATAAGACTAAGACATTAACAGGAAAAGAGAGAAGAAACAATTCCTTGAATCAGAAAGAGAAAGAGAGATACACCTGCTTTCTGTTTTTTTTTTTCCTACCTGCTCTTTTTACTACCTGAGATGTTAAACTCACTCGGTCTATTCTTATATGGCTGTGTAAGGGACAATTGTATGTCCATTTCTATCAATGCAGATTAGCTTTAATCTTGGTTTTACTTCCTTTTTATCGTTTTCTAATACTAAGGTCCATTTCCACCAATGCAAATTAACTTTAACTTTTTATCTTTTTTTTAGTTCTAAGAATTAGAAAAAGATAAAGAGTAAATTAAACTGAGATCAAAGTTAATTTACATTAGTGAAAATGGACATAGGAATATGGAAAACCTAGATTAAGGTTAATTTACGTTGATAGAAATAGACATACAACACTGCACTTTACAATAACTTTACAACCACTTACAACTACGTTTATATACTATAATGACTCTAAAGCCCATCTTCATAATATGGTATATTAACTTTCAAATTATAATTAACTTAACCGAAGGTTAATTAATATATTCTCTTTTATAAGTTTATGATTAATAAATAATAATGATTAAATAAACTAAAAATGATGTATGTATTATATTATATACACATACAAGCAGAAAAAAGTCATTTCTCCTGCTAAGAAAAACGATTACTAAACTTTTAGTTTTCTTCTTTCAAGTGACGATTATCTTTACAAAGAATGTTTCCTTAATCTTAAAATACACTTATCATTTACTTGAAACAAGTAATGTTTATTTAATCTTCTGTATGTAAACACACAGAAAAATATATAATTGAATATCACTTAATTCAAATATTTCATAAGTTATTTATGATAAGTATATTTTAAGATAATTATCAAGAAATATGCTTTGTTAAAGATATGAGAAGCAAAAAAGTAAATTGAGTAAACACTTGTCTTAGCAACAAAATTAATATTTTTTAATAAGCTTATGAAAGAATGCGTAACATTAATTAAACTTTACTCTATAAACATAGGTAATTCATGTCCAATCTATTTCTATATATCCATGGCAGCTTCTCGAAATTTTCAAAGGCAATTAAATTATACTACGTTTCATTTTTTTCTAAAACGACAGACATCTGTTCTAGAAAAACTTGAAAGTGTATTCATGAATTTTTAAAGATTTCTTGACTCACTTTAAATAGATAAAAAAGTGGTCATACTTGATATACCCATGTTTGTAGGAATAAGGTTTGTATTGTAAAGATAGATTTTTTAATCATATTAAATAGAGAACTTTAACTTAGAATTGTGTTTTAAGACCGAAAAATTATTCGGCGGGCAGTTTCATGAACTTGAAAAGATATATTCCACAATAAATCACGCAATAAATCACGCGATAAGCACTAAGATCTAACTATGACCGATAAGGCTTTTCGTTTATACTGTGAATTTTTTAATAATTTTTTATAATTAACTTTTTGGTTAACCAAAGATTGTGAAAAAGAACGCTGAAGGATGCGTGCCAGTGTCAAATGCTGACGTTATATTTGATCAAGATTATTTCTGTTAATCTATTTCGTTCTTCGTAAAATCGTACCATATTCCGAGTATCAACACCATTGTTATTCAATGATACAGCTGCTATATCGAAATGCGCCAGGCATAATATATTTGGTGGTACAATCACGATATTCCCAATCGGGCAAAATGTTCAAGATTTGAACTACATAATTTAGATACACCGTAATTATACGCAGACGCGATCATTTGATATTCGCATGTCGGATGATCGTATTCTCGTTCAACATTAAATACATCTGAAATATTTGTCATCGTTACTGAAATGTTTGTCATTAACACGCGTCCAATGTGCTCCCGCGTTCTATCATTAAATCACAAAAGTCGCTCCAACGGCACGGAGATGCAAAATAAAGAGCACCGAGAAAGAGCGTGAAGCGAAAAGCGGTGCGACGGATGTGACGTCATAAAAGTGAACCAAATGCGACTATTGATGCCTACCACTCGAGTCAATTGTGTATGAAAATTTTATGAGACGTAACTTCGAATGAAGTGAACTACATTATATATTTATTATAGGAGCTTGCTTTTATACATTTTTTATGCAACATTTTATAATATGCAGTAGTATTATTGTTTTATGTGCAGCAATATTTCCGATAATGCTCTTCACGTCACTGGAAACGTCTCATAGTGGTCGAAATTTTTAAAGAAGTTGACCAAAGTTTGAAAAAACAAATATAATCATTTTCTTAAATTCGAAAGTTCTTTAGGTTTTAAATATTAATTTATGTCGCAAATTTGAATAAATAAAAATGTTTTTCTCATATCAGCATATTATTACTTTGCACAACAATTCTTATTGAACGTTTTTTAAATATAAAGCTGGAATAGAAATTTTTAATAACTGAGAAAACTTTACAAATTATTAAAATATTATCTAAACACTAAATATATAAACCATACAAAATCGAATATCATCTAATTTGAAGAAATCGTGAATCAATTAATGTCACTACAAAGTTATTATACATAATGTCAATGTATTGAAAACATTTAACATTTGTCGCAATTGAATGTTTTTGCATTAAATGCAACAGAGACATTTTTCTTGGTTATTTCGATCATAATTCGACCACTGTGGCGTCACGTCATAAAACCAACCCAATGCGACGTGCTCTTCCCGGTTCTCTTCATTCAGTGGTGGTCGCGAACACCTATCGTCTCACGTTCTGTTCTTTCCCGCGCGATTCGAGGTTTCGGGACAGATGCCAGAAAGTACCAGCCTCCACAAAAACATCCGTAAGACATTACGTTACGTTAAGTAAAAACTATAAACTTAAGCCCGTACTTATAAATAAACTTGGACCGATGCACAGAGCGATCCGTAACGTAAGTATAAACCATAAACTTAAGCCCGTACTTATAAACAAACTTGGGCCAACGCACAGAGCGAACAGTAACGTAAGTATAACTATGTAACGTCTTGCGGATATTCTTGTATGAAAGCTCTATGGACGCGGTCGCACCTGATCTCAAACGGCGAGATTGCGAGGTTCGGCACAACGAGGCGCGATCGTGATGAGACGGTGCTAGAGACCCTCTAATCAGAGTCGCGAAAGAACGATTCCATTTTGATTGGTGCCGACATTTTTTAGCAAAAACTGGAAATAGCTAAGGCGCGAAATTTAATTTCTAAAGCACGAAAAACAGAATTGTTGCAATCTGGCGCAGAACAATAACTAGAGATTTTAGAAAGTAATTTTGAAATGTCCCAGTCGACACAATTATATGTTCATAGTATATGTTATTATCATGGGAAAGAGCCCATTCGGTCGAAATGAAGTTAGCACCAGATTCGATAAATTAGAGACTATAAGCTACCATTTAAATGCCATTTTAAATTTTAACGACCAAATGGATCCTTTATGATAATGAACACATAATATCATAGTTATAAGTTTCAGTATCACATTTTATATAATGTGAAAGTTTGTACCACAGCAATGTTATAGTTATATTATAATTTCGCTCTTTTTCAAAAGTAACGATGATGGCATAATATTTATATCATTTTAATATAATTAACTACTTTTTTGTATAACATTTATATAGTTCTAACGTTTAAATTCTATATATTGAAGTATCACATACTTATTATATAAATAGTAGCATTTTCCATTTGTATTATTAAAAGAGAACAATAGATACAAGTAATTATAATGTAAACATCATAAAATATTTGCTATATAAAGTATTATTCCTAAATTATACAGCAATTACAAATTGTGTCGACTAAGACGTTAATAATATCCTGATAAACACCAAATTACAGTTGTATAACTATTAGTTATAATTTCCTACTCAACAATGTAATTGTTATATAACACACTTGTTGAGTAGGAAATATTTAATTGTAACTTGGTGTTTGCTGGGATGATTTCTTTCTCATAATTGTATTTAGATGCACAACATGTGTCTCTAATATGTCATGTTGAACATGACTTTTTACCACTGTGATGATGTTCGCAGTTTATTCATTAGCCATGACTATTTCCGGTTTCTGCTGAAAAATGGAGTTACCGACCTAACCTTAACGTTATTTCGCGACTCTTAAAGGCTGGTTTATGGAGGTTGTAACCGTAAGAAATTGGCCAATCATAGTCGATTTATAGAAGAAAAATCGATTGTGTTTGGCTAATTTCTTACGGTTACGGCCTCCGTAAATCAGACTTTAAGCCTATCGCATGATGCAAAGCACAGGCAATAGATTTCACAACTTTTGATTGATTTGTAGATATTTTTCGACGGTTTCGAGATCTATTGCCTCTTGTTACTACCTGCTCCTATTGCCTGTGCTTTTCATTGTGCAATAAGCTTATTAAACCTTGTGTTCACGATGCTAGAAATTGGTTCGAAATTTCGAACAGAGAGATAGAGAGAAAAGGAGACAATTGGCCAATCGCATTTGTGTAATACCGTCAACTGACTAATGCGATTGGTCCATTCTGTCTGCACTCGAGATCTCGAACAGATTTCTAGCATCGCGTGAACACAGGGCTTTAGAGAGTCTCTAGGTGATACCGGTCGGACCGAACACGAGAGCGGAGGAGCGCTTTCTCGGCTCGCCGCGCCGTCGGAAGAGTCGAAGACAACAGCGAGATCCCGTGAGGTTCGCCAGGCACAGCCGGCGCTCCGGACGGGATTCCATTCCGGTCCCCGAGACCCGCGTTACCCGAACGGAACGAGCGCGTGGCCGATCGCAGCGTGCACCGCCTCGTGTGCCACGGATGCGAGTGTACGTGTGTGGCAGAGGTAGACTGAGTAGGCACGACGATCGGCACTCTCGTGCATCCGAGCGTGCTCGCGCGCGCGCGCGGGTGAGCCTTCGCTGGTAGTACGTGAACGGAACGGCTGCGAGACGAGCGGATAAAACTCTCATAGCGGGGAAGAAAAAGAAGATCGGTTGACTCACCCTTCCCGTCGCCGTCCCGCTGGCAGGCCCCCGTGCTCGTATCCGTTAATCGAAGCGGCGGCGACGACTTCACGCCGTCCTCTCCGGCACCTTCCGTTTCCCCTCTCCTCTCCGCTTTATACTCCCGTCGAGAGGCCCCCTTATCTCCCCGCGCTGACCACAAAGGACGCCGCACGCACGGTGACACCACCGCGTCGTATGTACTACGAGAGAGAAACAGAGAGAGGGGGGGGGGACAAACCCTCAGCCTCGCCACAACCTCGGCACTAACCGAACTCTCGGACTCCTCTAAAAGAGCGCGCGTCCCAGCCCGCGTCGTTCGAAAACGTGGCGCACGGCGTCACATCATCCCGCGCACTGAGAAAAAGGAGCACACACACACACACACACAAGTTGCGATGGCCGAGCGCGCGTCGCGACAAAACCGAAGGACAACGCTCGC
>QKQZ01000252.1:0-18366 GCA_003595255.1 Solenopsis fugax | reverse complement strand
TCCATAAAATCCTTCTCTCCCCCTTCCTCTCTAAACGTCTCCAACTTTTTCAACCACTCCTCTCCTTCCCCGTTCTCTCCTAGAACCTTTTCTATCATCTCCTCCCATCCTCCCTCCGCTCCCCATCTCCCGCATTCGTCCCACACATGCTTCCATGTCTCCTCCTCTCTCCCACACATCCACACGCCCTCTTCCCCTCTCCTTCCCAATACATCCCTTCCCTAATCCTCTCCCCCAGCCTATATCTCGCTATTCTTCTCCATCTATTCTCCGCCCATCCCCTTTTTAAGTTTCCCGGAATCCCCTCCCCCTTCACCCTCTTGTACCATTTGTTATATCTTGACTCACTGACCTTCTCCCACCTCTCCTTCCTCTGCTCGTTCCTATCCTACTCCTCCAAGCTATCAAACATAAACACCCCCTCCTCCCTCTCCTTCTCTACCTCTTTTAGTTCTCTTCCCCTCTCTTCAAAGAATTCTTGCCTTTCCTTCTCCCACACCGATAACCTCCCCCCCTTTTTACCCTTTTTCTTAACTCCTCCCAGCACTTTCTTGCCAATTCACTTCCCCTACCCTCTGCCAACCTCTGCTCAAACCTCCACGCCCTCCTTCCTGCTCTTACCCTCAACTTGTCCCTTTGCAATTCCTCCCTAATCATGTAACCCGGTGTCCTCCAACCCACTCCCATCATCCATCTCAAGTACCTTTCTTGCATCCTTTCTATTCTCCCTCTCTCCCTCCATCCCCCATATCTCTATCCCATATGCCATCACCGTCCACACCAACGCGTCAAACAGCCAGATTCTCTTTCCCCACTCCCCTTCGAAATTCCTCTTCCCTATTCCCCATACCTGCCCCATTACCATCATCCCCTTTTCACCTTATCCCTTACCTGCTCTTCCTGCTTCCTCTGAAATACGTACCCCAGATACTTATAGCTGTTAACTTCCTCCACCTCCCTACCCTCCTATCTCCATCTAACTTTCCTTCTCCTTCCCCCTCCCTTTCCAAATCTCATTATCTTTGATTTCCTCGCGTTGACTTCTCTTTTCCCTCATGTATCTCTCTAACCTGTACATCATCGCTCTCATCCTCTCCTCTTCCTCCGCCAGTAACACTAAATCGTCCGCGTATGTCAGTGAATACACTTTTTCCCCTTTTAACTTCATCCCTCCTCACCCTCCCTTTTTCATATATTCTTCCAAATCCGCCGTTAACAGGTTGAACAACTCCGGATTTAAAGGGCACCCCTGTCTCACCCCCTCCCTGTCCAAAGTACCTCGCTCAAACCCTCCCCCACCCTTACCTTACTTCTTGTCTCCCTTAACACGTCCTCACATCTCCTAACCAATCCTTCCCTTACACTCCTCTCCCTCATCGCTTTCCCCAACACTTGTCTGTTTACCGTGTCGAATGCCGCCTTCAGGTCCACGAAAAACGCTACCAGTTTGCCCCTTTCTTTACATATTTCCCTATTCACTAGGTAGTTTAAAACATAGATGTTGTCAATAGTCCCCATTCCTTTTCTAAATCCCGTCTGGTTGTGTGGAATCGTGCCTCCCTCCTTTACCTCCCTTTCCAATCTTTCCCCCAGAATCGCGTATACTTTGTATAGCGTCGGCATTAATGTAACCCTCCTCCACCTTATCTCCTTCTCCCTGCTTTCTTATTGGTACTATTATCCCCTCATTCCACTCATCAATCCAATCCTCTCCTTTCCATATCCTGTTGCAGATTTCCCACGCATAACCCTCCAGCCTCTCCCCTCCGTATTTCCACATCTCTCCTGGTATCCCATCCCCTCCCGCAGCTTTTCCCTCCTTTAATTTCCTCATCGCCTCTCGTCCCTCTTCTCTTGTAATCTCTTCCTCCTCATCATCCCTCCTATCTCCCCTCATTCCCCTTACCACCCTTCCCTTAACTCCTCCTAATATCTTTTTAAAATATTCCATCCATTCCTCCTTTCTTATTTTCCTGTTAATTCCCCTTCCTCTCTTTCTTTCCCTATTTACTACCTCCCATACTTGCCCCTCTGTCTTTGCCTTTCTTGCTGTTTCCTCCCATTTTTTGTTCTCTTCCTTTTTTTCTTTTCACATATTTTATTATACTCCCTTTTTACCTTTCTATATCTTCCCCCCCCTTTCTTTCTCCAATTTCTCAAATCTCTCCTCACCCCCCTCTTGCCCTCCCTGCACTCACCATCCCCTTCCCTTCCTTCCTCCCTCCTTTCCCTGCCCCTCCATCAACACCCCCTGAATATTCTTCCTCAATCCCTTCCAATCCGCTCTCCTGTCTTCTCCCTTCCCCTCCCATACCCTCTCCAACTTCTCTCTAAATAATCTCTTTCCCTCCTGCGACCACACCCACTTTGCCCACCTTCCCCACCCCTCCTTCTTCTTACTCCCTTTTCCTTTCCTTTAATCAATACAGTCACCGGGAAGTGATCCAAGGCTATCCTATCTTCGACTCTGATTCTGCTCACCTTCTCCCATATTTCTTCATCCTCAACCACATAATCTAATCACTGACTCCCCTCCTCCCCCCGCGTACGTCCATTCCTCTTCTTCATCTCCTTTCCCTCCCTCATTAAAAATTAACCACCCCGCTTCTTCCAGTGCTTCCAATAGGTACCTACCCTCCTTGTTCACTTTTCTGTCCTTGGACCTTCTCCCTCCCTCTTCCTCTCCTTCCATCCCACCCTCCCACCGGCCCCTTGCTCCCCCGTCTTCGCGTTGAAATCCCCCCTACTATCGTCCTTATCCCCGATCCCTTTTCCTCCATCCATTCCCTGATCCCCTCCCACTTTTCCCTTACATCCCCATTCGCATACATCCCTATAATTCTCCACTTTTCCTCGCCGATTTTTGTCATTCTTTTCATTATTCCCTCTGATGCCCTTTCTTCCGATTCCTCTATCATCACTATCCCATTTCTCACCCCTATTACCATTCCTCCTATCGCTCTCCCTTTCTTATTTTTCCTACTTGCCATCTGCGCCTCGCACCTAAACCCTTTCGTCATCCTGTCCCTTATCCTTTCCCATCCCTTTTCCTCCACCCACGTCTCCGACATCACCACCACATCCCAATCATTTATTCCGTTCCAAAATTCCCTGTCCTTATTTCTTAATCCAGCCACATTCCAAAAAGCTATCTTCACTACCTCGCTTTCCCCCTCTCCTTGCTGTATCCCCTCTTTCTCTATTCTCTCCCCACGCCCTTCCCTCTTCCCTCTCATTCTCCGCTCTGTCCTCCTCTAGACCCTCCCCCCCGCTTCCGCTCTACTCCTTTTTTTATCCTCCATCTTCTTCCTCCCCTATCTTTCAACCCTCCCTCCTCCTCGTCCCAAAACCACCATACCCCGTTAATCATCGCCCTATTTTCCCCTACCCACACTTTTGACCCTTTTCTTTCCTCCTCCTTCGCCACTTCCCTAATTCTCCACCTCACTTGCCTTTCCCTCCACGTTAAATCGTCCTCAATCCATATCCTCTTTCCCCTCAGCCCCCCTTTCTTTCTCATCACTTCTCTTTTCTCCCCTTCTGTCCTAAATCTCAAATCCCCCCTGTTCCTCTCGCCCTGTTCTCACCTCTCTCACGCCTTCTACACCCACCTCCGCTCCCATCCGCTTTAATATCTCTGATATTTTACTTTTTACTCCCTCTCTCCCTGTTTTGTATCCCTTTATCAGCACATTCCTCCTTCTTTCCATCCTATCCCTCCTTTTGCACATCTCCTCCACCTTCCTTACTCTCTCTTTTAATCCCCTACTCCCTTCCTCTCTCTCCTCCTCCCTTTCCATCCTTCTCCAATCTCCCTATCCTTTGCTCCAGATCCCTTACTTCCTTCCCTCCTTCTATTTTCAATCCCTCCTTCCATTTCTTTTCTAATTCCTCTACTCTTTTCTCTAGCTTCTCCCTCTCTCTCCTCCACTCCTCCTCTCTCCTCTTCATTCCCTCTAATTCCCTCATTATCGCCTTTATTTTCCCCTCCATCTTCTCCTCCATCTTCTCCTACTTTTCCATCAACTCATCCCTCCATCTCTTCATGAACCCCATCATCACCCACTGTCTTCCCCCCGCTGCCACCTCCGGCGATCTCGCCGTTTTTTTACTCCTCTGAAATACCTGCCCCTTATTCTCCCCTCCCCNCTCCGCTCCTTCTTCTAATTCTCTTTTCCTCTTCCACATCTCCAACACCCCTGTCAGATCCTCCTTCGTTTCGTTCCCCATCTTTCTCCTCCTTTTCTTTTCCGCAGCTCTCTTACCACTATCCGCTTTCTCCTTTCCCGAGTCGCCTTTCTATCTTCTCTTTACTCTATGGTCGTGCGCCCGTGCCTCGCCTTCAGCGCCACGGCGCTCGCCGCCTCACGTGCCTATTACGCCTGTTACTCATTGTCTACTTCGCGCCCGCGCTAGCGCACTCTTCCCTCTTCCCCTCTCCCCCCTCTCGCCCCCTTTTTCGTTCCACCGCTCCTTACTTTACTTCCACTCTGCTCTCTCTTCCACACACTCTCTCTCTCAATCAGTCCACTCAATCTCTCTTCCTTCATACACTCCACCTTTCTGCCCCTCTCACTTTCCTCTCATCCACCCTACTCCTCCTCATCACTCTCCTCAATCACTCTTCGCCTCTGAAACTAATTCGCCTATTCACACACTTCTACTCTTGCTCGCTCCGAAAACGGAAGTCCTATTTGAGTCTTTTTCTATAAAATGAGATTACTATGAGGTGCAAATTACACGCAAAAACAACCTAGAGTTTCCGAGATTTGGCTTAGAAATCTAATATAAAAGATTTGCGTGCCTAAAAATTTGTCCATGAAACGAAGATAAACCATGGTAAATAAAACAATTATTGTGGGACACAGTAAGTGACAAATCTTGCATTAAATGACGCTAAAGTCGAAGAATAAAGATAGATGATATATTTATGAGTGCGTTGTATGTATAAAGAGCATTAGCCTATTCGCCTAGCCTTAGCGCTATTCCCCTCAAATTAATACCTTTCCCCCCGTGTGCGACCGCGTGTAGACTCTCTCTCTCTCTCTCTCTCTCTCTCTCTCTCTCTCTCTGGCACGTAAGTACCATCAGAGTATCGTGTGAACATGTCTGCGTGTGTTCCGCTTTTCTGATTCATTTTCTGCCGTTCACTGCTCTCTGGAGCCCTTACTTTCCAGATTTGAGTCATGGGCAAAATCTTAATGCGCTCTCTGCATTCGTGAGTACTCCTCTTGGATCATTAGTGAGTTTTCTTCATTCTCTCGTTGCACATTTCATCTTATTTTCAAACTTTCTAACTTTTTTAATCCATGCATCCATTCCGAATGATTTCAAAGTTCATCCGAAGAAACTTTCAATCCTTCTCAATCTGTAAGTCCAATCCGAACTAATCCAAAACTCGTTCGAACAAGGGTTTTCAATCCTTCTTAATACGATTTCTCGAGGTTTAATCAGAATAAATCCGACAACAATCCGAAACAAGCTAACTTTTTCAATCCATTCTTTCAATCCGAATAATTCCAGAATATATATGATTTTTATGTGTTTATATAAATAATATATTTTAATTATACATGTTTTATCTTTTCAATAACATATATTGATCTGATCTATTAGTTATATACATGTATTAGCACAAAATGTTCACAGATCATCATGAGGGATCAGTTCGCAGCAGTAGCAGAGATCAAACATCGTTCGCCACGATTACGACTTGGATGGGTGACCGCTTGGAAATTTCCGAAAAAAAATTCCTGAGAAAAATTTCTTTTTCGAGAATTTTTTTTCGTTGCGAAAAATGTTTTTTAAAATGTTACAAACATGTTGTTTTGTTTATTGGAATTATGTAATGATACAAAATACCTAATCTCATCAGGGATCCGGTTTAGATCGAATTTAGTCGGACTGGAATCTTTCCGCCGACTTCGGAATATGACGGATTCAATCGGATGCGATTCTTTTTTCATGGATTCATTCGGTATAAAACTCATTTGAGTACGTTCGGTCTAAAATGGATTCAGGCAGATAGAAATTTTCCTATCCGAATCTTTCATATACTTTCACCAGGGTATGTATCTATTTAATTATTACAATTCAAAGAAGTGTTCCACTTCTAGCATTTTTGCAGATTTTTATAGAAATCCTTTAATTTATGTAGAATTTTATAAAATTTTTTCCGCCAAGGCAGGCGATAAAGTAAATTAGAGGTTGTGAAATTAGCTCTATTTGCTTTATAGACTACGTTTACACGGCCCGACTTACGCCGAAGTTATAACATCGATGTTATAAAACTAGCCAATCACGAGTATTCTTCAGAAGAATGGAAAGATTGTGATTAGCTAGTATCATAACATCGATGTTGTAACTTCGGCGTAAGTCGGGCCGTGTAAACGTAGTAATAGAGTACGTCCCATTTAGAGGCGAGATCACAAACCCTTACAAAACGTACAATGCATAACGCATAAGAAAATCAATGAATCAGAATCCTTTATTTTGCTTTCCGGAACAGAAATAAAGGACATCAACGACAACTGCAACGCGCGTACAATCGCAGCACGCGTGCAATCGCAGCGCGCGTGCAATCGCAACGTGCGTGCATTCGCAGCGCGTGTGCATTCACAACGCGTGTCCATTCGCAACCCGTGTTCAATCGCAACGTGTTCATTTGCAACGCGTGTGAAATAGCAACGTGGTCAATTTCAACGCGTGGGGAATTGCAACGTGGCCAAACGAAATCGATGTGCATTTACAACGTGGCCAATCGCAACGTGGACAATCGCAACGTGATTTTTTGTAACGTGGTCAATCGGAACTGTGGCCATTCGCAACGTGGTCAAATAGGATGCTCCCATACTATCGCATCCGCACTGGGCGCAACCGACCTATCGTCGTCAAGCTTTCTTCCAACGGAACCCGAACAAATGGATTGCTAGAAAACGCTCTAAGCGCGCTTTGGATGGCGTAGAGATCCCGGGCCTACCTCCTGGAATCGTTGAGGTAAATGAGAGGCTGTCGGCTGCGACGCGTGCCACGCTTGGCGAGGCAAGGAGCGCGTTAAGGAAAGGACGACTGTAACACCTGGGTGAGTAACGGGTTCATCCTTGTCAGGCACCAGCCGAGAACCTCGCCCATCCGCCTTCGCGGGAGTGATCACCTGCACTCGCTCGTCTCCGGTCCCCCGCTCCCCCACTCCGGTCTCGTTCTCGGGGACGGCACGAGGCGACGCTCCGTCCGCGAGGGCGAGAGTTGTTTCGGGCTCCTTCCAGGCCTCGCGCTCCGCGGCGGGAACGCCTGGGAGAACCGGACCTTCTTTGCGGCGCGCATTGCACGCCGACCTCGGCGCCATCTCCAAAAACCACAAGGTTATCTCATCGTGCAACAAATGACGCCCTGTACGTGTGTCCCACAGGCATGCTAATTTGCGACTATGCCACGTGAACTGTCCCTCCTCCCCCACTTCAGCGAATTCTTTGATTATTTCCACAGTCTTTCGCCTTGTCTGAAACGAGGCTTAAGCCTCACATTCCTGATGCTTTTGTCGATTTACAAGGGTATCGCCTGTTAATGCTTGATCGAGTAGGAAAGGGCAGAGGAGAGATTGGCCTTTACGTGCGCGCCGGCTTGGGGGTTTTCATCCTCACCTCGTCTCCCTGCATTTACAGCACCCAGCCAGAGTATTTTCTACTTTAGGTCTCAGCCCCTTGCTGCCGCCCGCTCTTACTGGGCGTCTACCGCCCTCCCAAACTCGGCCATCTGGCGAACTTCCGGGTGGACTTCGTTCTACCTTCTTAATCGCTGTCTTAATCAGAGACTTTAATATAGACCTGAATCGCTTGACTCATGACAGAGAATCTTTTCTCGACCTCTGCACCTCGAATCACCTCTACCTTGTTCCTTTCACTGACACCCATCATACTTTCTACTCCCACACTTGCATAGATCACTGCCTCGTCAGCGATCAGGCGCTCCTTACTTCCTATCGCCAATATCCGCTCTCCTTCCTCTCAATGCACGACCTGGTAGAAATCACACTGCCCTGGTGAAAGTATCGGAAAGATTCGAATACAGATTTCCGACAAAATGGATTGAGCGGATAGAAAAAAAGAAAAAAAAAAAGATAAAGAAATATAATTAGAAAGTTTTTTTTCGAATTGTTCCCAGATCGTTCAATCCGATTAAAACTCGAGAACGCACGGATTAAGGATTGAAAACCTTGTCCGGATGAGCCTCGGATTCGTTTGGATTGGACTCACGGATTGAGAAGGATTGAAAAGATTATCAGGATAAATTTCGGATTCATTCGGATTGGGCTCCTGGATTAAAAAGGATTGAATGACTGTTTCGGATTGGTATCGGATTCATAGAACTTGGAGTTGATGCATGAATTGAAAAGAGTTACAAATTTGATTCGGTTTAGAACAGACACAGATTTCGGAACAGTTCGTAAAGATTCGGAAAAGTTCGTATTAAATTCCTATCCGAAACTTTCACCAGGGTGGACTTTCTCGCCTATCGTCTGCCTCCTCGATTTCTCACCACTCGTAATCACTCACGCTTCGACCCTTAGTCTTTTCTCTTTTCTCTCTCTTCTCTCGACTGGTCGGAATTTAGTCGGTCATCAACTATCGACGCGAAGCTCGACCTTCTCAATAAAAGCCTCCTCCACACCTTGGACCTCCATGCTCCTCTTCGCTCTTTTAGAGCAAAAAGACCGCTCGCTCTTTGGCTTGATCAGACGATCAGGGTCAAAATGCAACTGCGCGATGCTGCGAGAAGAACTTTTCAACTCTCTCCTTCCTCTGCGAGGCTTCTCTTTCGCCACCTTTGCAATGAGATAAAGCATCTCATTGATACGGCTAAGCATAACTACCTCTACCACAGGCTCAACAACGCTCCGAGCCCCGTGCGTCTTTGGACTGAGCTCCGTTCTCTCGGCCTCGCGAAGTCTAAATCCAAGCTACCCTCTCTTCCACCTGATCTTTCCCTTGACAATCTAAACCTCTTCTTCACCTCTTCTTCAGCCCATCTCCTTCCTTCTTCCTCTGCTTCCTCCCTGCTCCGCTATCTCCCCCACTGCCACTTTACCTTAGCTCTACACCTGCGTCAGGGCCTCCCGTCTTCTCCTTCACCAGCATCACTCCTCTCACCCTGAGGAGGGCGCTGGCCTGCTATTCTTCCAACTCTGTGGAGCCTGATGGTCTACTGGAATTCTCTTAAATTTACTCGTATTTCCTAGCTTTATCTTATCTGCGTCTTTTTATTTTATTTTGTTAATATCTTATTCTGCGCTAATTATTTTTAACTTTCCTCTTCTCTTTTATTTTGTAAATTTTTCTACTCTTGTATTGACCGAATATATCTACCACTGTCGTGTTCTTAGTGGGCTTGCCCTAGAACGATAACTTCGTCTGTCTATCTCATTCGAAAAAAAAAGAATCTGTAATACCAACATCGAGTGAATTCGAGTATCACTTCAGCATCTCCTTAAGTTGAAGTTTCATCCGTGGCATTTGTAAATAAAGAGAATTTAGATAAAACAGAATAATGAGATCATTTTAAAACACTTGTAAAAATGGGCCTTGACTATCCTTTTTTCGCCTAACAGTAAATAGTCGTAAAAAACATATAAAGTGAAGCCTATTCAAACAGGAAAACAGATGGACATTTGTTAAAAGAAGTGAAAAATATGCTTTTACGTATAAAATTCAAAGAAACTTGCGGCCCATTTTTACGAATTTGGTAAATAAAAATTAAGTCACATTTTAACAATAAAACACATAATAACGAAATGACATGTGTTACGTCCAGCAGATTGAAATATTTTTGGTTGGAATAAAGGAAGACTCTCAAGTGTGTGGAATAGAGCGGCCTCCGCTGGTTGGCGTCGTCTCAGCACTCGGGCCAGACTTTTCCTCGTAATTCACTGACTCTATTCTTATTTCATATTACAGCTAATAGAAAAATTAATGCGCCGGTGAGTCTCGTGGTGAGGCAATCGCGACAAAAAGATAATTGTATAATAAAAAGTTGAAATATTTGTTAGACAATGAACTAATGATCTTGAATTAGAGACGCGAATATGCGCGGTAAGAATTTTGGACAACTGATCTCAATGAATTACGGACAACGAATGCTGAATGAAAAAGTACGTGCGCTCTTAGTCGTAGGGAGCTGTATCCCTCCGCCGCGCGCGCGAAACGTAAAGATGTGCCGCCGCACGGCCGCGCGACGTTCTGCGCACGGCTTATCGCACTCCGATGCTTGGGAAGTCTTCCTTTGTTCTTTAATTAACGCAACATTAACGTAGCTTAATAATTAACGCAAATAGTAACGCAGCTTAATAATTAATGCAAATAGTAACGCTTAATTACACAAATGATAACGCAGAGAAGAAGAGAAAAGAAAATGAATAAAATATGTAGATTAAGGTCGCAATTAATAAAGTCGGAAAAAATCAGTGTAACAATTGAGCTTGCATACGATGTAATAACGGGTTTCCAAAAAGTAAGATATAAAAATTGAATAACGTTAACATGCTAAGAACAGTACAAATCGTAGAATTTACTATAATATATGGCTGAATTTCCGCAACGTTTAAATCTAAATAGGTAGCAATGAAGAAACACGATTGAAAAAATTATCTCTAAAATTAGTAAGTGTCGAATTTAAAATCATTGAGTAAACTCGCGTCGAGGTTCCAAAAGTTTCTTTCTATTTTCTTCTTCTTTTCTTAAACGTTTAAGTCAAGAGGAAAATCTAGAATTAATTCTAAAAATCTAACACGTATATTTTTAAATAACTAATGTGCGAGCGAAGGCGAACGGCAAGTCAGAGTTTCTCACGGACATCGCCGCAGACATGCTTCTCGAAACTCTATCGTGACCGTCACGACTGGTGGTCAGCGGAAAATAGCTGCGCCTTCTCTTCTTTGTTATGTTTAAAATTTATAATTTTATCGTCAAAAGTACTCTACAAAAGGTTTAAGTAAAGATACTCTACAATAATACTCGCCGTTTGCTTTCTCACGCATTAAACTCAACTGTCGATTAATAAAAAAACTTATGAACTAGCGCATAATATAAAATCGAGGACGAAACGTATGAGGGGAAGGGGGGGGCTGGATGTTACACATGCAAAACAAACATCGTCAACATATCACGTTTCATGTCCATTAGTTCTAATTTTTTCCGGGATACTACGTCGCCATCATCAACGCGGAATTCTCAGCTGATGAGTCAGGAACCTTAATTAATACTTTGAGGATTTAAAAATAAAATTAATCTCTAGACTTGTTATTTCGGAAATTTTATATTTACTACTAATTTATATTTTCTGTTTAATTTTTATCGAAACAAAATTATTCACGCTGTGATGCTATTAATAAAAATTTGACGCCATAACTCATATTAAGGCTCCTGGCGCCTCAGCCGAGAACTCCGCGTTGACGGTAGCGACATTCCGTCGCGGACAAAATTAGAACTAATAGGCGTGAAACGTGACAGACTGACGATGAAATTTTGTCGTGCATGTCATTTCGTTATTATGCGTTTTATTGTAAAAATGTGACTTATTTCGTATTTACCAAATTCGTAAAAATGGACCGCAAGTTTCTTTAAATTTTATACATAAAAGCATATTTTTCACTCCTTTCTGTAGTTATCCGTGTGTTTTTCTGTCTGAATAGGTTTCACTTTTCGTGCTTTTTACGATTATTTACTGACTGTTAGGCGGAAAAAGGATAGTCTTTATCCATTTTTACAAGTGTCTTAAAGCCATCTAATTAATCTGTTTTATCCAAATTGGCTTTATTTACAAATGGAACATGGGACAAAATTAGTGTTATTTCACGCAATTTCACGCTTCTGACGTCACGACTTCAATATGGCCGCGGCAAGTAGACAGGAGCCTTAAAAGAAATGGACTTATTTGGTTTTCGTAAAAATCCTTCAATTATACTGTACACTATTAATATTTGATTTAAGTTAACTTTTCTGAAAAAATATTTAGGATAGGAACGTATGGAACATTTGTGATTCAAGGATATTGCGGAATCTGAAATCATAAAGCATAAATAACAGCTACTCAAATGGAGCTTTATTTAATCTGTATAGATTTATTTACATTTCGACAATATTAATAATTTACGACGCCGCGTAATTTGTAAGAATAGTAAATAATAAAGTTTCATGTTATTTATAAAATCGTCTTGCATTCGCATCTTAGTATACATTATATATATCATATTAATATTTACAACACTGATTAAAAAAGCCGTCTTGTACATTTCCCGCAAATATATACAGCATTCCTTCTGTATACTCGAAACAATAATAACTATGATTGCGCTATATTAAAACACATAATTTCTACATTTCTCTGGGAGAATTATTAGTTAATAAATTCTTTTTCGCAATTTCGTGTACCTCAAACAGGTACCTCAAACATTTCAATCTCTAATTTACTTGAACTATATTTCAAATTTAATTTAATAGACATAACAATTTTGCAATAAAAGTTCCTCGCATTGCTACTACACTATTAGTAGATTTTTAATAAAGAGATCTTTCTTTGTTATTCTTCTTGTCATGAAGTTGGAAATCACAAAAATTATGTAAATTTATATGAAATTCTCATAGTGTAAGAGCGTCACTCTAAAAGCTTTATTCGCATTTTGATTATTGTACTGCAATGTCGTAAAAATAATATATATTTCAACATATGAGCGGAATTAATTCGTATCTATGTAGATTACTTCAGCTATATGCAACTACTGAAATCACTGACAACAAAAATTCCTCTTTTTATTTACTCTATTATTGGAGCATAATTATGCGGCAAATTTTTCTTTTACATAAAACTGGAAAATTATTATTCACAGATTTATTTTATCACACATCAGAACGTTACATAAGCAAAATTATTCAAAATTACCTGTACTTCAACTATTAGTGCAAATCCGCGCTCTCAGTGAAAAAAAAAGAATGTATTGGTCAAACGCCATTGGGGGTTGGTGTGTTGTAAACCGGTGCCCGCAATAAATCATGATACTGTAGCAGAGCCTCTCGCAAAGACCTAGATACTTGACCAGAAGTAGTCGCAATCGTACATTCCACTAAACATGGGTATAATCCGATTAGCTGCTCCCATACTGATCTCTCAACTAAAATTTAAACAATCATTTATCAAATACCACAATGATATTATTTTATACAAGATACCCATACGGCACAGGACCTTACAGTTACATTGCAGCAACATTGCAATTTTGTATATTTCAATGCAATGTTTCAGAAACTTTGTTAAAGTATGAGTTGTTATTTGAATGAAGACAACGCAATTTTACAAAATTATTGATGCTTAATTCGTTTACTTTGTTTAATTAATTTATATATTTATTTTCAATCATTACAATGATTCGGCTCTGTTCACGGCGGTACATTTTTTGTATCGTCGACACTTGACAGTGGACAAAGTATTCAGTACCTTTGTAACATTGGATTTCCAATAAGAGTACGGGACATTTTAAGATTTTATTTCAACTTGTTTGATCACGTTTTTGTACACTTAGGATAATTCGAAATAGTCGAAATGTTTGTATTTAATACAGTCCTTTCAAGATGGTTTAAAATTAAAACGTCGCGTCTCAATAACTGCGCTTAACTCTCATTTGTTTGCTTTATTTGTGCATTTGTCAAAATATGAATATGCAATATAATTTTAATAGTGTTGTAGCAATATTTTAAACACATTGTGAAAATAAACTGATAAAATTTTATGTATAAATATTTGTTTACGCGTGCACATTTTCTTCAAGATTATAAGCAATTTTATACAAGAGTCTTGTATTGCGTTTAAACATAAACCTACTGTGATTAATCATATAAAACTATTTTTGAAAATATTTCGTAAAAACAATGTATTTGATAATACATAAGCTACAGTTTTTTTTATTGATTTATGCTTTTTTATTAATAGATACATACACATTCATAAACTATATTAATATGTATCTATTATAATAAAAAAAGCATAAACATAAATCAATAAAAAAAAAAACATTATGTAAACTTATGTAAACAAATGTTCAAATTGTTCACCTCCAACACAAAGTTTTGCTCTTTTTAACAAATTATATTATTTTACAGGTATACTATTTTGATCTAAAGTTGCACAATTTCTAATTATTCTTTCTTTAAGATCTTGAATGTAAGTATTGCTTGTAAATACTATTGCTACTGTTACACATAATGATGCAATTTGAAATTAAATATCAATAAAATTTCTCCACACAAGTTACATAGTCTTCTTTTTTCATTAATAAATTTTTATGCTAGATGTTATTTTGTATATCAATGAAACATCAATAAAAGTAACATTCTTGATAGTGCGTTGCATTCGTCTTGAAGAGCCCCCTTTCTTACAAAATTCTAGAAAAAAAATTGTATGGTGCGTATGCTTATTGTAAAATTCGAGATGACCTCGTTTTAATAACAAAAACCTTTTTTAATTTTTTTATCGTATGTTACAGCCTACATAAAACAGATAAATATATACCTTTTTTTAACTATCTGAAATACCTAAAAAATCGTGCGGACCATTACACTGAACACTATATGTATTATTTTGTATTATAATGTTATTAATAATGTGTGCATTATAAATTTATTTATGTAATTATTTTCTTAATCTCAGATATCACACATAAGGATACGACGTATCCAGTACAATTTTTTACATCGCTGTAACTTTTTTTATAATATAATTTCAAGACTTGAATTGAGGTTCAAAAAAACTTTAACTATCCATAGATAAGGGGGGATTTTTTGCATTATTTTCAATATGAATACACGAAAGTTTATAAATCATATCTTCGTGTGACTCGTAAGTTTTTGATGTTCTTGATACCCCTTTACTTTTTATTAAACATATCTATACATACATTGGGTTGCAATACATTGTATACCCTATACATTTATTGGGTTGCAGATAGTATAAAAGTGCATGAAATTAATAGAATCACTAATTAATAAAAAATGTATACGCATTATTACGTACATTGTAATATTCTTTTGCCTTTTTAAAAATTACAATGTATTAATATGTAAATTTCTCTTGCATATTAACATATGCAAGCACTTTAAAACTATCGAGACTTCTTTTCGAGGCCGGTGCTCTTTTATAATATATACAATATTAATAATATTTATTTATTACAACTTTTTATCTACCATTTTATATTGTTCAAATAATAAAATTTTGTTCATTTGCTGTAAATTGATTTTTCAAAAATGTCGATTCTCCACACTTCAAATAAATTAATCCTTTTTAGATATACATATTCATATCGTATATTGTTTTGTTAATCTAAAGGATTAACTCAAAAACTCTAGTGGTTTTTTTGCATTAAGTTAAAATTTAAAAATTTGATATTTTTTTTATTCAAAGTGCTCATTTTCACAAATTTTTGCAACACAATTTCTTTAAACAATTGTAATTACTTAAGAAGAAAATATTGTTTATTCTCGTCTCATTTATCGTCTTTATCTGACTCTGGAGTATCTATTTCACATACTATGAACTAAAAAATATGCTTTCTGTTCAGAGATACAGTGTGAACAAAGTTATAGAATTCCACAGACTCTGGTGTGGCGGGAGAAATAATCAAAAATAGGTATGGTAAACTAGAGTTAATTTTTGATACTTGTATACATGTCCCACACATTCGTTCAGATTAAAAACATCTTAATCATGACATTACAAAGTATTGCAACATTTTGCAAAGTTTTTGCAATAGTGCAATATTAAAATCAAATATTTCTGCAATGTTTCTGCAATTTTTCTGTACTGTCTGGGTAAATAACCAAAATAAAAATGCACCTTTATTGGGAGGCGCTTTCTTGAGCGATACTACAAGAGTAGCCACAGCTTTCAAAACAAACGATATCTCCGACAATCTGTACCTAGAAAAGATTCTATAATAAGTACTTAAAATGATTTGCATTTCAGATATAAAATATTTATCGAAATAAAATAAAATTATTTCTCTAGTCTGTCAGGAGGCTTCGATATTACTATTACCTAGGTAAAGGGCATTTTCCACTCCGTCTCTCGCTTTCAATATATCGCCGTAAGACTTCTTGAAATCTATGTAGAAGAGCCGTAACTGCCAAACGTCCAGCAATTCCGCCCTCGTCACTTTTCGAACTCTTTTTAGGACTATTTTCCACGTCATTGTTTAATCCATCTAATAGAGAAAATTGCAACAAAGTTTCAAAGCAAGTTTTTGCGAATTCCTCTCGTAACTTCGTCTCTGCTCCATTCTCTACGGAAGAAAAAGACATTATTTTTATTTAAAAATATTAATTTGTGAGCAGCTTCTGTAAAAAGTTTAGGTATCATGTGTACCGATATTTGCTGTAGTCGCTGAATGTATGGAACCTTTATTTAAAAGCATAACGACTCTCAATATAAATTGATGAGGTATATGCTGAGAATGTGGCAATACTTCGTCCCTCAGTAACTCCATAACCTGGCAATCCACCGCCTCATCAGCCTGAATCTCTTCGACCCCTCGTTCTACATTTAGTACACTGCAATTGATTGAGCGACATTTTTTACCATGCTCTCAAAATAAAATAAAAAATTCGTTAGACATAAACTTATCAGGGCAACCAAAAATATACTTTTAAGGCTCCTCTGTACTCGCCGCGGCCATATTGAAGTCGTGATATCAGAAGCGTGAAATTGCGTGAAATGACACGTGATTTTATCGCACGTCCCATTTGTAATAAAGCCAATTTGGATAAAACAGACTAATCAGATGGCTTTAAAACACTTGTAAAAATGGGTCACGACTATCCTTTTTCTGTCTAACAGTCAGTAAATAGTCGTGAAAGGCCCGTAAAGTCAAGCCTATTCAGGCAGGAAAACATGCGGTTTGACAGCTGCTGAAAAGAGGGAGAAATATGCTTTTACGTACAAAATTCGAAGATGTCATTAGTCTTGACCCATTTTACGAACTTCATAAATACGAGACAAGTCACATTTTCACAATTAAGTTTCACTTAATAACGAAATGGCACGTGTGACAAAATTTTGTCGTCAACACGTCGCTTTTCATTGTCTATTAGTTCTAATTTTGTCCGCGACGGAATGTCGCTACCGTCAACACGGAGTTCTCGGCTGAGGCCCCAGGAGCCTTAAATTATCTCATTTTGTGCGCCTAAAATATGCTCTATAAAGTTGAAAAAAACTCTAAAAAAGGAAAATATGCTCTAAAAATTACATTTTATTTCAAAAATTTTCAGAGATTATTTAAATTACTTATAACGGCGAAGTAAAATAATCTTAATGAACTTAATAAAAGATTGTTTGCAAAATATTTTTACTTTTACATTTATTGAATAATTCTACGGCATTTAAAAATAATAAGATTCAATTAAACACATCAATAATTAATATAAAATCTAAAACTTAATTCTTATGTATATTAATTAAATATAATTTATTTTAATTTCAATAAATGATAAATATTTCACATAAGTTTCAATTTTATATAAAAAAGGTAGAGACACGTTTCTCGATATGCATAAATGCGGTGTGGCATTTAGAAATCAGTGATCTAATCAATTCCTTTATCAATCAAAACTATATGTTGCAGAATATTTTATTCAATTATTTTCATTGATAAATTTAATTAATTTTAGATATTTATTATATTAGAAAAAACTAATCTAAATTAAGAAACAATATAAAATATAAAAAAATAGGTAAAATATGTACATATGGGTGAAATATGCATAAATATGCATTTATAGATAAAATCGAAACGCACGCTTTTTTATGTATTATGAAATAAAAAACAACAGGTAAAATGAATCGATTTCTGCCTAAAAAGTTTAATGTAAGTCATATATGTAATCTTACGTTTTTTTGGATTGCTGAATACGAGTAATACTTTTATCCAACTAAACTCGTGGGAAAGTGATCAAAATTTGTCAGAGATCGAAATAAATTACTTTTAACTTTGACTATTTAATTATGAACTGCCAGTTATCCCCACTTTTCCTATTCTCACAATGCTTCGCTGTGTCTCTAATCATCATGCGTGCCCCTGATTGTTAAATGGCAAAAAATTGGAACACAAAGTTGCATTTTGTTGACAAAAAAGGATGAAAAAGAGATAGAATATGACGTTGCGTTGTTTTATTATTTTTAGCAAAATTCAGAACCACTTGTAATATATAAATAAAATGTGCATGTATAAACTTAATACACAGTAGTGAGTGTATAACATATGTATATATATATAAATAAAATGTGCATGTATAAACTTAATACACAGTAGTGAGTGTATAACATATGTAT
>QKQZ01000244.1:0-32736 GCA_003595255.1 Solenopsis fugax | reverse complement strand
TGAATTGGCCAAGGTTTCACAGTCTAATGTGAATATTGGTTACAGAACAAATTGTAAATTACTCTATGTTTTAACTCACNGCCAAGGTTTCCCAATCTAATGCGAATATTGGTTATAAGAGAAACGTTAATGTGCTGCCAATATTACGAGTCAATGATTGCACGATATCGTGCTTACATTGGAAGTGAATTGGCCAAGGTTTCACAGTCTAATGTGAATATTGGTTACAGAACAAATTGTAAATTACTCTATGTTTTAACTCACGACCAATCCAGCAAAGATAACTAAAAAATAACAATTGGAAATAGGACCAAAACGTAAAAAAACGTTATATTGACATAAAAAGCACGTTGCAAAAATCAATTTTGCAACTAATTTGTTTATAACAACTATTTGTTTATAACAATTAAGAAAGAGTCATATATATTTCTTTAGTAATTTTTCCCGTAGAATCGATTGGCGCAATCAGTTTTCCTCTACAGTCAATTTTTAATAATTTGTTTATAACAATTAGTTGCAAAATTAATTTTTGCAACATACTTTTTATGTCAATAATGTTTTCTCATGTTCCGGTACTATTTCCAATTGTTATTTTTTGACTATCTTTTCTGGTCTGGCCTTAAGGAAAAAGGTTTTATATAGTTAATTATTTATATAGTTTATTTGAAAAATATCTAAGGCTAAATAACCAAAGGGCTAGTAAGAATGTTCGCGCGGTACTCAACACGCAAGTTTTTTCCTGTTCAAATTAGCTTCACTTCAAATATAACTTTTTATTAACGATATTACAAATATACGATTAACTCAGTGTCAGCGTATTAGGTTAGTGTTCCGGTGTTTCCGAAATCTTAGGTTCGAATCCCGCCGATGCGTTTTCAAAAATTGTAAAATAATGCGTAATTGTAATTAGTGAAATAGAATCTTATATGCGAAATAGTGAATACAGATTAAGCTATAAGAATATTTGTAAAAAAAAAATTTTTTTTTAAACTAAAAAATAAACGATCCTAGGCTAAAATTTTTGTATTGGACCAATGTTGAAAACCAATGCACAATCAATATATAATATTGTGTTTACATTATTTTTCAATATTGCAACTTCAATATTGGCTAAATAAGAGTAGATATCATATCTTTTAATATTGGACCAATATTGAAAATCAATTCACACCCAATATATATTGGGTTTACATTATTTACCAATATTGGATCAATATTTTGTGCTAGTAGGGTATCTATTAAAATTTAGTAATTTTTTCTCAGTGTATAAAAATTCGGTATCACATTTTAGAAAGAAGGCTTTCTTTTTGCAGTTTAATATACAACATTTCGGATTTGAATCTTTTATTAAGAAATCTTTCAATGTTTAATTTGATATTTTTCCATTTGAAATCATGTCCCATATTTAATCTACGATACGTGATTACCAATTTGTATATCTGTTAATGTGATTTTTATGTTCAGATATTCTTGTTATAAGTTGTCTTCCAATCTGTTCTATATAAAATGCTTCACAATTTTTACAAGTTATTTTATAGACTACATTTTTTTAAAATTTTTTGGAAGAACGTCCTTATATGCTTTGATAATCTCTTTGAATTTATTCATACTGTAAAATGATAGCTTTGCTTTAAAATTTTTTGCAATATTGATAAATTTCTTCGATATTGTGGGTATATATGGACTGGAAAACCATTTTTTCTTATTAGCTTCTTCATTTCTATTACTGTTATTTTGCTTCAAGGTATGTTTTTTAAAAAGAGTTTTTAGTTGATTTTTTATGGTACATATTATCAACTCTAAAGGATAATCATTATCTAGGAGATATTATCTTGAATTATAAATTTAATATTTTTTTGAAATTTTGGGTATAATATTTAATAAGAAAGCCATATCTACTACTCCCATTATTACTGCTCATTTTTTGTGATAATAGCGATAGAAAATTGAGGTACCTTCCCGAGAATGTTAGTTTGTGAAACCAATTAAATTTTATCTTATAGTTCTTATTAATGATAGTGACATCTAAGAAATTCAAAATGTCTTCTCTGACTTCCAAAGTAAATTGTAGCCTCGGATATAAAGAATTATCATAAATAAATTATGTATTAAATTCACATGTTGTTGCGGGACAGCTAAAGCGATGTTATTTACATATCTAAAATAGATGAACTTCAATTCCATATCTCTTTAACGCATATTGCTCTAGATTTTGTAAAATTATGTCCACTATGATGGGTAAAAATGGAGAGTCCATCGGAATTTCCATTTCCCAAATTTCTATCTATAGAAGACATTATCAAATAAAAAGTAAATTGACCTGTTCCAACGGAATATTCGTAAACAAAGATATAACATCCAAGGAAATTAAAACATAATAACTATCATTTATTGTCAATCCTTTAATTTTATCTACTAATTAAACTACGTATTTTCCATTCTGCTGAAAGCTTCAGGGATATTATTCTTTATGTAATTATGTAATTATCTCGACCAGGATTTGAACCTGGAACTGAAAGACACTAGCATTCCGTGCGAGTTAATTAGTTTGACCACCAAGGCATTTAAGAATGCTGGGAGTTCCAGGTTCAAAACATAGCCGAGGTAATATTTTTCACAATAAATTCTTTTCAGTTTTCGTGATAAGAGGGGGAGGGAGAAGAGGGAGTGCTTATAAGCATCAGCATTATTAAATTTATTAGCAAATTAATTTTCGTGATATTACATTTCTGGATTCTTTTTAAAAAGCTATGTTTTAAGATCGGCAATATGCGGCGTGCTTGGGGAATTTTGTATAGTAAATTCACCTAGAAAATTATTGAGCACGAAGATCTGCTTTCGACCGATATAGCCGTTCTCATTATTTAATGTGTTGATAAATTAAGTTTTCGATAAGTGCGGCGTATACAATACCCGGAGTTACCCTAATAATGCTAACAAGCATCTGACAATGCTGATAATAGAAATTTCCTTCCCTCAAATATCCTACAAATTCTTTTAATTGATACCCTACAAATTTTTAAAATTTATTATGAATTTAATTTTGTGATATTACTATTTTTGTTTAATTTAGAAATGTATTTCAAGTCAATTTATTTAGTGCGTATTTTGATGAACTTGAAGATGTATATAAAATAATACAAGAAATATTAAGCACTAAAAAGTAGCTCTGACCGAATAAGGCTCATCTCTAATTAGTTGTGTATTTATATATCAGTAATTGATCTTCTTATTATTCTTTATTTCTTAATTTTAAAATGTTTTTTAAACTCCATTATTTCTTATGAATATAGTTTTACAAAATTCTCATATTTTGTTTGCGATTAAATTAATCAAAACTCTCTTTCTTATAAGGTTTAATGCTCTTTTAGAAAATAATTTAAAGAATTATACGGTCAAAAAAGTTGAAAAAATCTGAAGATGCCTAAATATATTTACCATAAACTTATTATAAACTTAATAAACTTATTACCAAAATTTGATTAAGTTTTTATATTATGTGAAAAAATTGGTTGGTTCTCTTTACGATTAATAGTAGCTATTATTTTTATTATTCCGAAATTGTTAATTTGTCTCACTCGCTAATGATTTCAGTTCTATTCGATACTGAATAATTATTTCGGCGAAACAGTATTTAAATTGTAATACCAGATTTACAATTTAAATCTGGTCATATTACATAAATATGTTATGTAATATGATTTTTTCTAATATTTTTTTCGATGTTTTAATAAACAAATTTATCGATAATAAATAGCCAATGCTGTTGTAATTTAATCCACAATACACAATAAGAAATATTTCGAAACAGCTATTAAATTAACCTTTGATTTGCTACCCAGCAAACAACATGACGTCAAGTGACGTTTCAATGACGTCTTGATGATAGAGATATCATTAAGATATAATTAAAACGTCATTCGACGTCACCTTGTTTGCTAGGATATTAGCCTCGATTTTTCCTTTATCTCTCGTCATTTTGAAGGTGCACGATACCTCGTGTACTAATCCTAAAGATAGATACTTAACGAACCACAAAGAATTATGACAATCTCTACAATCTTAAGGATTGTGCTTCCACATGTATAGGAGACATAATGAATCGCTTAAGAAAGCAACCGGCTATCGAGGCTAAATCCTAAGCGAGCGATGCTTTTGACGACCTATATTTGCACGGCGATCGACATCGGCATAGTGATCCGTAACGAACAGGACATAACAATTATGGAGCACGTAAATGGCGGTTGTACTCGAGACCGGCTAATAAGCTCTTCTTCGATTCGTTCCGTTACTTCCGCGAACGCAAACTCTGCAGAACGCACTCTCGCATGCACTCTCGAGTCTCGACGCACTACAATCCGCATGCTGCAAGAAAAACGCGTTGCTCCCCTCCTCTTCCTCGTCTCCCGCGTTGCGTTTCTTCTGTACGCAGAATTCTCTCCGATCGTGCGTTAATACAAATTGCGCGCGGTACCGAGAGAGTCACGAGTCAAGAGTCACAACGCGCGTGCGACAGCTGTGGCAAAACTCGTCGCGCGATTAACGAGCTTGAAGATCGTCGTGCATCCCGGAACGGAGACATGTGTTTGATTCAAGGATGACGCGATGATGGTGCATCGATGCGAGCCATTACAAAGGACACCAAAAGAGATTGAAGAGGTGAAAGGTCTTCCTCAGAAAGCACCACAAAAGACACCGAGTATGCTCGGATGCTGCCACCTCGAATACTGAAATTTCGCGATGAGTTCCTTATGAAAATTGTCCGTTTGTTTAACAACTAACAACGGTGATGTTTATGAAGGAATATTTTATGTATTATAGAATTTTTTTCCTTTCGTAAATTATTAAATCTATTTTTTTCACAAAAAGAGTAAATAACATAATTATTCAAAATGGAAAGAATGATTTTGTTGCACCAAAATAATTGTATACACAGAAGAATTTATAATATCAAATTAAAACGAATAAATTCTATTTAACAATCATTGTTTTATGTATAAGTAAGAAATTATGTTCTTGTTTATACATGAAACAATGATAATCTTGCTTATATGTAATTAAAGTTTTCTACAAAAACCAAACAAATATAAAAATTAAATTTTGATAAAACAAAAAATTCTCATCTTTAAATCGTTTATTATATAATACAAATATAATATAATAGATATAAGAACAAATTTTTGCTTTGCTTAATATTTTGAGGAACCATTTGAAAGAAAAAATTAAAAATCTTTATCAACAAGTGATTGAATAGAGCAAATTCATATATTTAAGCCGCGTTGGGTGTACATACATGCGAGATTATATTGGATATAATAATTGTGCTATTAAATGAACGCAATTACTTCCTTACTTTGCACCACGTCCTTCCAAATTTCCCTCGTTTTCGAACAGTTGAAACAGCCATCACGTAGGTTACCACAAGCAAGCGTTCGCTTATTATTATTTCAAACCAAAGACTGTTCTAGATGGGATGGCATCCGAGCCGACAAGAATGAGGTAGTTTTAATTTTCCGTTTTACAGATTAATTTTATCCATCTAATTATTTTATTATTTATTTATTACTTTTTATTCCTTTTTAGTTTTTATTTATTTATTTATTTTTATTTTATTGTTTCATTTATTATTTATTGTCTTTTTTAACTTTTGACCTTTTTCGGGTTGGTTATGAGCCATTTACATCTTGACATCGTCTATTTTATTATCTGACTTCTCCTGGCATTACCCTCTCATTATTGTCATTGCGTACAGTTTCTGTTAATATGGATATCAAGGCATAAGAGCGGCCCATGACAGCGTACCGTTTATGCACTGAAGATGACCCAATATAGAGTCGAAACGTTTGCGTTCATTACATTCATGTACATACTTAATAGCACAATTATTAAATTATTCAATATAATCTCGCATGTACACCTAGCGCGGCTTAAATATATGAATTTGCTCTAATCAATCACTTATTGATTTCGAATAATAAGCCTCCAATTCTATTGTTATAATTAAAAATCTTTGGACTTTTGATTCCCACGAAAATTTTTTACATTTATCATCTATATATCCTATAATATTTTTTATATTTACCTTTTCTAAAACAATAGAGGAGAAGAGGATATTATGGCTGTAGACGTTATGGTTACCCCCATTATTTCTGTTATTAGGTGACGAATTCTAATAATTGTTTATGGAATTATTCAATTAGTAGGGTTCGTGGTCCATTTTTTAATGGCATTAATATGCTAATACACAATAACTAATAATTGTTACAAGACATTTTTACTTTTGAATACTTCTCAACTTCAAGGTATATTTTACTTAATTACATATATTTTTTCATTGTTTTTAAACTTGAGCGTATTATCACACGAATGTATGTACACTCGAGTGTTTTTTTGTCATTTAATTTTTTATTTGGCTGTACACACTTCGAGTTATGCAGAGTAAACAATAACATGAGATTTTGTTAATATGATTTTTTAAACGAAATTTTTATATCGAAATATTTCTTCGATAAATCGATTGCTTCTCTAAAGGGCGATGTTCAGAAACATTAGAGATATCATATTATGTTTATTGTTTAATGTTACAGTAACAGGGATAACATGATAGTTCTAATAATATCTCCAAAGTCTTTAAAAGCAAAAAAATTTTAAATTAGGATAATTCTAAATGATGAAAAATTAAAAATATATAATTTTGTAACAAAATACTGTTTTTTAAATTAAACCGATTTTTTAAAAATTATTTTTGGACTAGCCATATTACCACCACTTTTTTCTTCCACCGATTATGCAGTTCATCACATTTTTATAAATCACGTCGTAAGTAATAAATATTTCATTACTTTGAATCTTGAATCTGTTAAACAATACTTTGTCAAATATAATCGTTTTATCCAGTTTTATATGAAATATTGATTATAAACAAAATTATTCAATAAAATGAAAATGATTGCCATATTACCCTCTTTTCCTCTAATAACAAAGATAAAAAGGAAATATTTTTTAAATATAAAGTAATCATTTTTTATTTTTTATTTACAAAATTTTACAAATTGTTCTTAATAAAGACATCTTTTTATATTTCTCTTTGTGTATAAATATTTTTAATTTCTCCAGACATATAATAGGTGTAAAAATAAAGTTTTAGGCTGTAATTAATATTTTAATGTTATTTAAGGTTATGCTGGAGTCGTCTGTATTACCGACAAAAATACTATTTTGTTAAACAAGTTATACTTCGTATTTGTTTTATAGAAATATAATTTCTTTTACAGAATAAAAATACACACCTTAATGTATATGGCTCTGTTTCATTTTTTGCCAAAATAAGGAAAAAATGTTTAAATTACAAATTTTCTTAGCAACTTTTATTTTAATATGGCGATCAAAATCATCAATTTACACTCATTTACTTCATAGAAAAGTTATGCGGGTTATTTGTGTGAAGTAAAGGTAGAGACAGATGTAGAATAAATGAATGTATAATGTTGAATCGTTAGAATTAATTCGAGAAGCTTAATTTACGAGACTAGAATGTTTGAAAAATGTATATATGTACGTGAGATCTCGATGTAATAACATGTAGAGATCTGTTGATGTTTCATAAATTGTACGTAGAGAAGAAGAGGGTAATATGGCATCCATTTTCATTTTATTGAATAACTTTGTTTATAACTAACATTTTCTATTGAAACTTGAATGATTACATTCGTCAAAGTTGTTTGACAGATTCTAGATTCAAAGTAATAAAATATTCATTATTTAGGATGTGATTTATAAAAATCTAATGCACTACATAATCGGTGGAAGAAAAAAAGTGGTTGTAATATGGCTATCCATAAAAATATTTTTAAAAAATTACTTTAGTTTAAAAGAAACACTGTACCTTGTTACAAAATTATATATTTTTAATTTTCCATTGTTCAGAATTTTCCTGATTTAGAATTTTCCTGCGTTTAGAAACTTTAGAAATACCATTGGAAATTTCATTAGAAATATTATTTTATCTTTATTTAACATTAAACAACAAGCATAAAATGATGTCTCTAATGTTTCTAAACACCGCCCTCTAGAATGACAATCGATTTATCGAAGAAATATTTCGATATAAAAATTTCGCTGAAAAAACTATATTAACAAAATCTCATGTTATTGTTTAACTCTGCATAACTCGAAGTGTGTACAGCCAAATAAAAAATTAAATGACAAAATACACTCGAGTGTACATACATTCGTGTGATAATACGCTCAAGTTTAAAAACAATGAAAAAATATATGTAATTAAGTACTAAAATATATCTTGAAAAAATTTAGAAGTGCTCAAAAATAAAAATGCTTTATAATAATTGTCAGTTATTATGTATTGATATATTAATATCATTAAAAAACGATGGGCTACTAAACGAATATCTCTATAAACAATTGTTAGAATACGTCACCTAATAATGGAGATAATAGGAATAGCCATTTTGTCGACAGTAGCCATAATACCCTCTTCTCCTCTATAATCATCTAAAGAGCACAAAATATGATTATTTCGATAATATTAAAACAACAGTATTAAAAAAATTTTTTAATTCTTGGTTTGAAGTTATTGTTACTATCTATTAGATGTTTTTTCTTTTCAACTTATGAAAATTATTATCAAATAATGAAAATATATATTTCTTAATAAAATTATATAAAATGTTTTCATGTAAGCAAGTTATGTGTCTGTTTAACGCTATAATTTCATTTCAATTCCATCGTAATTTGAGTGAGATATATCTAGAACGTATTTTAAAAAGAGAGAAATTCTTTTAAAAAACCCACGTGTAAATATGCAAAAATTATCCGTACTAAGTCAATTATCTGTACTAAATCAATTCGTCATGAATTACAAAGTTAAATCGCGTAAAATCATTCGTATGAACTTAAATCGAAAAAATTTGTGCAATCCATGCGACAAAAAGGATAATAATGTATTAGTGTAGCACAACCCTAATTCTACATGTAATCGGTAAAATTAGTATCATTACGTAGCGCAAATTGCTATTTGCCGCACGGTACTACGAGTACTCGCACCTGCGGTATATTACAAGTCGATTGCAGAAATGTTTCCTTATCGGTTCATCAACAGTGAGGATCGTCGTCAATAGTGTCGATGAATCCCGCAGAGTTTATAATTTTTACAATTTCCACGAGATTTCCCAAATCGATAAAACCATATGGTATTCGAGGAAGAATTTTAATTGTTTGTCCATCTGATGAAGCTAACGGATCATATCGTATTAATACGTAATAAAAATTCGCGCATTCAATCTGGGTGGTCCAAAAGTAAATTAGGTTCTACAAAGTACGGTGTATATCATATGTTTATATTATCATTTACAATGACGTTATAATAAGCCACGTTTTTGCGAGTAGATTTAAAAATTCAATCGCAGTCTAAACTTGAACGATCAAGAGTGATCAAGAGGAACAGTTAAGCGCGCCGTCTGCGGTAGTACGGTACATTCACAATATTCTAAGCATTAGTACTTGAAATGTTGACTGAAAAGCATTTATGCACAACTGAAAATTAATTTAATTATTGTAAAAAGAATTTAAGAATTTTCTGTTTTCAATTAATTATGTAAACAAATATTTCATATTTATAGGTTTAAAAAATTGATCATTGTAAAACACCATATAAATCTAATTTAATTTAAATTAAATAAGAACTTTTATATTAAAAAAAATTAATAAACGCAATCTTACTTTAACTCAGCTTGAGAGATTTAAAAAAATCGGACAATGATACAATTCGGGAGCAAGCGATTTAATGGGGCTCAAATGTATCGATTGTAATTGCCTAATTAAAATATAAACTGTATAACACTGGTAAAACAAAATATAAAATTAATATAAAATTTAATAATTTAATTAATCTTCTTAATGAAACAAAAATTTCTAAATAATTATCATTGAGAAAAAAAATTTATTTTGATGATGAGGTAAATCTTATCCCAATTAAGCTAATCGAAAGGCGCCGCTGTAAAAATTTACCTGTACGTCTGTACGTTTGTTACCGGCGTCGCGACGAGTCGTCGGCGGCGTCGCCGTCCATTACTTGGCTTCCGCGAGGACGTTGTAACCGAGTGACGGATGACGAGAAGTGCACGTGACGATAACGCGGCACCAAGTGGCGCAAGTAACTCGGCTGCGCTCTCGAAGGAGCATCGACTCTTTCGGGGATATCGGAACGATGGCAACCACGGCAGGTGGTGGTGGTTCGCAGATGATGACGGTGATGATGCGATTTTCTCGTAGCCTCGTTTCTTCCGTAGCATCCATCAATACATATGACCGTGTACTGGCTCTCGAACGTATTGCTTTTATTTTGCTATCTATCGAGAATGTCGAGAGAATACAGCGAATACCTTGGGGGCAATCGCTATGTGTCGCCCTCCAAATCGAACAGGCCACAGTAGAAGATTCCGCTATTCTCGTGACTCACTTACGACTCTCGTGCTTTGACGTCCGATATGAGGCGATTTGACGGTGTTTTAAGCGGAACGTTGCAAGCGCGAAAAAAGACCGGATCCGCGAGAATAAGAACCTAGCGGGAGCATCGTACTAGTTTTCTTGTTGAATGATAAAACTTTAGTGTTGCAATAACTATAAAATACTTTACATCATCATAGCAATAATGTTTATGCAACTATTAATTTATAATGAAATAGTATTACAATTACATATAATAGTTATATATACTTTACTACAAATAAGTTATGATAATTATATCCAATTTACGTACGGCCGATTAAGTATATACGAATAATTATGATAGCAGTGGAGTAGTGATACATGGCCTTAAGTGCTAGTAATGAGAACGAGAGTTCGAATCTCAGTCGATTCAATTTTTCCGTCACATTCACATTACTATTTTTGTATACTTTATTCAACAATTTTGCTACAAATAGTTAATATAATTCTGGTTATATTAATGATTAATTATTTATTATTGTTTTTATTACAATCTTATAATACATAGTTAAGATGCTGTTTGGTCACAAATTTATAGTTGCTGATACGATTTTTTTTTCTGATTGTGTAAGCACATAGATCTAAAATGGATATATGATACGAGAAATTTGATTAATTCGAGAATTATATATAATAATTGGTCAATATGCATAATATTTATTATATACGAATGTTTTGAGACATTTGAATAATAAAAGCAAAAATATTTAAATTAATTAAAATGACAAGTCATGCGCATAATGTCCACAGACAAGTGTGAAATGTGATTAATAGATTAAAAGGTTAAAAATATCCTTATATAAAAATTATGTAAGTTTGTAACTCAAGTATTAGAGATAGTCAAGTATTGATGAATATTAAGTATTGACAGTTAGTATTGGTGAATACTAAATATTAGAAACTGATATTGGTCAATACTCAAGTATTAGAAATAGTTAAATATTGATGAATACTGAGTATTGACACTAAAGGGATCAAAAATATAATATGACTGATTCTTCATGAAGTCGGATAAAATTCGCGATTTTGCTGAAACCTCGTATTTTTTTAAACGATTAAGTATTTTATTATAATAAATAAATGCAAACGAAGTTTGTACTTTGCTTAAGTTATAAAATATATTTCCGGTTCGGTTTATCGTACAGCGATGAAAAAAATCTCATTTTAAAACTAAAAAGTATACAGTTTAATAAAAATTTTTTTTTATTTATAAGAATAATTGTTACAATTGTAAACATAATAAACAATCAAATTGTTTATTATTTTTATACAATTTTTAACATTGAAGTCCCTTGAAAGACTTTGAAAAAAATGATATACATGAAGTTATAGACGAAACATTTTATTCAGAGCATTTTTTTATTTTAACTGAATTTAATTTAAAGTACGGTCCAAATTTAAATAAGTATAAAATAGAAAAATATGATGGCCGCATTGAACATTTTTATTTTGTCTACAATTGTACATAAAATATATATTTAAAAAATTTTTCAAATTTTTCACAAATTTTTTCTTAGTGCACTATATTCAATAAATAAGGATAATGAGTTTTGTGTACATTTTTTACATTTTTTATTACCCCCGTTACTAATACTAAGTATCCGCCAATACTAATACTGAGTATTCACCAATATTAAATATTGGCAAAAAAGTATTGACCAATTTAGTATTACCAATACTAAGTATTAAGATCTCAACACTCATTTTCCGTAAGGGATAAAGCTTCTTTGTTCAACATATTGAATTGTTGCTCCTTATTTCCTATTCCGTTCATTGTGTTTGAGGCTTTACTCTCCGCCTGAATACGTGGATCTACGACGTCCAACACAAAGTAACAACTAATCTTTCTTTAAGGGGATGCTAAAGTTATCCTGTTTTACCGATCAAACGCGATTTTTTTCAACATGCTATTGCACTTATAAATTTTAGTTTTAAATTGTATTTATAGATTAAAAAATCCTTTTCCACAATTAAAGTACAGGCACAAATGTAACTCAAACCAGTCGACTTTATGCTGAGAACGAAAAAGGAATTTATAGATTTCCTTTTTTCTTTCTTTATCTATTCTTAATCCAATATAGTCTACAACTGTCAATATTTACTGCGTATAAAAGTTTTGCCGTCTGTATAAAACGGGAATGGTCTGAGGTACACGGATTACATGATAAAACAACATTGAGGTCGTATATTTTGGCTTGGATAGTTTGTACGAAAGATTAGTATGCTTGAAAATTTGTGCATCTACATGCGTGCATTGATGTAGTAATATGTAGATGTGGTGATGTATTGACGTTTCATAAATTGTACGTATGTATTGTAAATCGTATATATGTATAAATCATAAGTCATTGTTTAGTCGATAAAATTCACGACATCCTCTTAAGACCTGTAAATGAGCCTGTTTGTCCTTTCTCTAGAAAAAAGTAGGTGATAGGAGAGGCTTGAGGTCTCAAAATTATTACAAAAAAACAAATACAGCGCTGAATGTCTAGTAAGTAAAATTTCACACAGACGCGTTAGATCTACGTGTTTACTAAGTGTAATTTTTTCTATAAATAAAAATTATACTAATATATTATTTATGAAAAATGTTGCTTTTGGTCACAACGTCTCTTTAAAATATTTTGACAAATCGTTGCTTATCTATTTAATTATTGTTTTAAAAAATGGAATTTCGGTGAACAAAGTTTGTTACTCGTTTCGATTTCGAAGAAGTAAATAGAATCACTTTTGGATATATATATATATATATATCCAACGTCTTTATACATTAACGAGTTATTTAGGGGTCCTGGGACTTTGGAATCACTATGTATATTTACATGCTTATCTTTTACGCTATCCTATGAATTCAAGTAAATATGTAATACAATCATTTTTAACATAGCAGCTTGTATATTAAAATCAGATTTCATAAATAACTCTAAAAGTACTGGAAAATCAAGCTATTTTCCATCGACAAAAAAATTATGACTTGATGGAGCAATTTAGATATCAGTTTCGGTTTCACAGAGTGTCAAAATACATAAGAATATAGAAAAAAGAATATTAGAAAATACTATGGTCTAATCTCTGGATCAAATATTACATTTTTTTGTGTGCTTGTGTAATTAAGTCAAGATAATTACTAAGCCTTAATGAAGTAGTTTCAATTAAATATTCCTTATGAAGTTAATATAACCAAATATTTATTAGTAACTGTTTGGTAATCGTTCAGTAACGATTGCCAAAACTCACTATTATATTTAGTTATTATGTTTACTATGGTTACTATTAATATAATTACTAAGTATTAATTAATATTTATCAAACATTTCATTGAAATTATCTCATTAATTGTTTGATTGTTAAACTCTTTCTTTTCAGTGCAAGCTTTCGATCACGTGTAAAACGTATAGTAATCGACTGTCTGTATCGTTATAGCTTAGCGCTGGGAAATTCAATGAATCCTCTCGAAAGTCTCACGTTTCGTTTTCCATGTAAAATATACTAATTACGAATTATGCTTGTTAGTACATGTCGATAATATTCGAGAGTGCAAGAGGCTGATCGTCGATCTGGCGCACGGAACGACCCATTCTAAAAGGCGAAGGGTTAAATGCCGATTCGTTCGCAAGGTATACTATCTCGACGACGCGGCGACGTTCATATCTGGATGGGTGTTAGACGATGCGCCCTCGATGTGCAGCGGCCCGAGCAAATTGCCGAGATTAATTTGTCGCGGGACTTCTCATGATGATCCACCTAATGGACAGGCCGTCGCCGCGATTACGCGTAATAAGCTAGCCTATTATAGTCAGCTACGGAGCACAGAGGAAGAAGAAGAAGCACCACCATCACCACCACCAGCAGTGACTGCCACCTGCCACCTGCGAAATTATCGATGATGATAATGGTCGATGCGAGATAGTGTATCGGTCCATTAACGATATATAACGTCCATCGGCTCTTTAGCGTTTAACAACGATTCCGCATCTAATGTAAAGTCATTATCTGTCAATTCCGCTTGACAGTTACGGATAAAGAAGAGATATGTTGACATTTGCACTTATCTTGCATGATATGACGAAGATCGATTTTAATAATCGATCGGACGCAGATTAACGCAATAATGATGACGCGATCGTTGCCGTGGCGTGATTTCTTTTGCTCAATAAAGGTTGAAGTTATCGAGATAGATCTTTGGGTAATGCAGAGAAAGTTAAATGATGTTTCGCCTTCGAAACTTTAGAATGTTTACAATGTATTATCGAAAATTGACTTTTGAGAATTATTTTTAATTAACACATTACTTTACTGTTATATTACAATTTTTTAACATTTAATACTTTCATATTGATGATACGTACATCTGGAGGATGTTAATCAACTGATCCAACCAGCTAAATGTAAGAATATTACGGTTACTACAACTTTATTGAAGAAACGTCCCGTGTTCTGAATGTAAAAATAAACGCTGGTGAAAGAGACATACGCACACACAAGAAGGGAAAAACAATTTCTTCACCAAAATTCATAAATTCTCTTACGACGTCCCACTTTCGTCGTCCGTCCCACATACGCGCATGTGACAGTACGAAAATGCACGCTTTTTTACACAGTTTGTAATCACATAAGTTACACGTAACGTTCAATTAACGCATCTTACTCTTACTAAGGTGCAATTTGTAAATTCAAGCCGCAAATTGGGCGCTTTCTTGTGTTTCTTTTTTCTCTCTGCTTTTTCATCTATTCTAGTACTCTAGTACTTCTAATCGCCTTTTTATACCGCGCGTCCAATTCTTCATAAAATACATTTTGTTCGCTTTATCGTCTATCTTCTTCAAAATTTAATGGAAAATCAGTTGGACTCGTTTCAATTTCTCATAATTTAAATGTTCTAATGTCTACTTTTTATTATATAGTTTCTCTGCTTTGATACACATTTCAATATTGCAAGGAAAGAAAGTTATGATTTGATGCATGCGCATATTCTTATTATTCAATCGGTATATATGTATATTATTATTTAATCGGTCATTTGAAAAAATAATGTAAATTAATTTTTGTCGAAATTAAAATATTAGGGAATTTAGGAGCAGGAGATACACAAGTTCCTTCAAAATATCTCAATTTCGACAAAAATTAATTTATGTTGTTTTTCAAATAACTAATTTATATATACATGTATCATATATTATCTTTATATTATTAAATGTAAAGTTATCATTAATGCGGCCACGCGTTGATGAAATACTTATAATAACACGGAAAAAGATGGCAATTCAGAGATATCGACATGTAATTAATTTCAGGAGAGAACCAAGATTCCTGGAAGCGGGGAATTGGAAATTTGATGAAAGTTCCAATAAATTTATCGAACCATTTTTGGTAATGATAACTGCTGATACTTGTTTTCTTGAAATGGATACATTTTACATTTGCAAATTGATATTAATACAAATTATTTTATTTTATCATGCGAAATTTAAATAACTTTTACAAAAACGAACAGAAATGAATTAGAGAATATTTTGCCTTTTAAAAAGAGAATTAGTGCTATCTATGCATTTTGCATTAAAAACATTATTTTAATAGTTTTAAAGTTTTCTCTTCTACTTAATCATTAATTTTTTAGAAGGGTTTTAGGAACTTTTTTAAGGAAAGTAGGTAAATATTTTTCTGAATTATATTTTTTATCCTTTATTAATTATTGTTTGAAGATTAATTTACTTTTTTTAAATAAAAATATGGATAATAGTTCATTAACAATAAACTGACAATAATTAAAATGACGTTTAAGTTTTTAATTTTATTTCACTGGAAGATCTCCATACGTTCTAGAAACGTTTCTCATGAGTTAAAATATCCATTCGAAAAATGTTAGATGAAACGTTTCTTTTCTGGCGAAAATACATTTAAGAAACCATTATAGAATCTTTTTTAACTATATAGAAACGTAAAAATTACATTTCATAAATTATGATTTCAGAAATATTTTTGGTATAACGTTTTTTATTGTTCTTTACAGTTATATAGATACAATCAAGCTGACGTTACAAATGCTTTCGAAAATTCTTTGATTGGTCAATTAGTAAAATTTTTTGTTCTAATTGGTCGCACCCTATATATACTTTTATAAAACGTTCACGAAACACGAAACCAGCATGTGCTATCTAGATCTGGAATCATGATCATTGATAAACCGTGAGGAGGTTAAATGAATTTATTGTTAATTATCATTAAATAAATAATCATTCGTATTTTTAATTAAAAAAGTAAAAAATCAATCTTCAAACAATAGTAAATAAAAGTATAAAAAGTAAGTATCAAAAATACTTGTAATTACTTTCCTAAAATTAGCGGAAAAATCTGCACGACAAAGGAGAAACTCTTCTTCATCAATATCACTTGGGCTGAGAAATGTGCGAGAGATTTACTATAATGTTTGATGAAAATTCCCCAAGTATTTGTATCTTCTTTCTGACTAGAAACGATGAATAATATACCTCATAACTTTCAAACGGAGATTGTACGTGAAACGATACGTGTAATCTTTATATCAACACGCGTCGAACAATTACTCAATCGATGTAATTAACAAACGTAAATTCGTTGCGGTCGGAAAAGTTGCGAGGAGATTGATCAGAACGCATTCATTTATTATAAAAGGACTGTAAAATTTAAACGATATATGTATACGAACGATCATTTCTGACCGACAGGTTATCATTCAATTTATGCACGTGTATTCTATAAATTCGCTTAAACAGATGTCTGACGGTCGGCAAATAAATTGACGATGCTACTCGTTTTCTATTGAAAATAAGAGAATGTGACATTTGCGAGTCTGGAGTCGGATGTCTATGTGAACTGTCACTCTTCTTATAATAATAGATAAATATTTGAGATGATATTATAGAGAAATATTCTATAAATCGAAGACACCCATACAGTATATGATTTGCTGACTAATCAGCCGAGATGTGTCGAAGTTGAAAAATTTTTATTCGATTAGGCAAACAAGACCTAATCAGAAGAGGGTAGCTAAGGGAAAACTTAAAAAATTTGAAAATGCGCAATAAATTGTTCTTATTGTTTTTTGGAATAATTTATTAATATTGGAGAAAAATAAAAAACCAAAAAAATTTAATTAAGAAAAAAAGTAAGCTCCTTCCGAGTGTAATCTTTTTTAAAAATATAGATAGAATAGAAGATTGTCTTAGAATTTACGTTTAAAAATCATGGAATAGCATGGATTTCAAAGAATTTTATTATAATTTTTTAAGTAAAATTTTAATAAAATTTTATTAAATTTTATTAAAAGTCTATTATAGTAAAATTCTTTAAAGTTTATGTTGTCTTATAATTACTGTGATTTTAAGAAAATTCTAAGAGAAAAATCTCTCCGTATAACTATTACTTATACGCAACAAGATCGAGTTGCAAGGAGTTTCTTAGCTTATGTTACACTCATATCATTGATCAAAGATGCATTCGGATAACAGATGTGCAACAGCAATGTCGCGTAGAAGATATCTTCGTTAATTAATAGGTTATTTAATAAAATTAAAAAAAGGCAAATTAATAAAAGGCGTTAATAGGCTATAAGAAAACGTGAAAGCAATGATCGCAACATATTTACGATTGAATCACGTCGTATCGTCAATGACGAAACGGTTCTCGTACGCGAACATATGATACTACATTTTAATGACGATTGCTGTATAAGATTTTCTCGCGCGACCATCGACAAGAATTTTATTATCGCAGTAAAATAATCGTAATAAAAGATAAACGTGACCATCCGTACGGCGACGATGTTATGGGCACACACACTTCGTCCTTTTTTATTTAGGTTGTAAGATTACTTGGCGGATTCCCCAGTTATTTCGCGCGAGCTGTGTAAAGACCTCGATGAGAGAGACGCAGCTTTAAAAACAAACACGCGCGGCAGCTCGATCATATTATAACGGGATCGCTTACAAGCCAGAGATATTTGCTTGAATTATTAAAATAAAAAGTATACATTTATCTGAAAATTTATATTAATAATGTACAGACTGCTAACTATTATAAAAAAATATGATAGTACACTAGTGTTTATAATCATTTTACGAGTTTATAATTGAATTGTCAATTTCGGTAAGGTGTCATTTTTTTTCGAAATACGGTTTTTTTGTATTTTCTTATTCTGTTCGCTTGTGTGCATTGTTAGCAATGAGAACAGATTATATTCTGTATTGGAAAAAGGAAGAAATAACGTTGATGATCATTTTATGATTTCGAAAAGGTGTCATCTACTAAACAAGAAGAACATCCCGAGGAAGATTTTTAATTCTTAACATTCTACTTTTTAAATTCACCAATCGTTTTTCAAATGTTCATGATATCAGATAACATAATATAAGTTTTCTGTAATTTTTGTAAATTATTTTCAGGGTTGATATTCAGTTTCTTAATACAGCAAAGAAAATAAACCGTTCTCTTCGCATTTTCAAGTGTTTTTTGTTGATAAAAATCAGTCATCTTATGAATTTGCATCATTAATTTCGAAAAGGAGTCATGTCCGAATAGTTCTATCAATTACCCTAAAGTTAGAAGTTCATCGGGTGTACAGAACGAATGTAATTAAAAATTTACTGAAGAGAGAAAAAAGATGCGTTTGTGAAATAGTAGGGGAGGGGGGTCATGGAATATTAATAACTAATGTCATAAAAAGGCATTTTTAATTATAAAAAAATCACTAATTACTGATTCTTCATATATATCTTACACATTAATAGAGTCACAAAACAAAGTTTTATGAACGTTTTATAAAATATATTTTATTTAAAAAAAAAATACTTTTTTAAATAATTTCTTTTCTGCTAGTAAGCATTATGGAATGTTCACTATGAAGTTGCAAAGTCAAGAACGGTTTTACACTCGTAATGTAAATGGCTTATAATCATCTTACGACCTCTCTTACAACATGATATAGCTTCAGAATTCATACACACTTTACAATACACATTAAATTCAATTGCATTAACATAATAAGAAAAGGTCAACTATGCCTCTGTAATTAAATAAACTATCAATTATGTATAAATAACATCGGTTGTCTACTCGCTATAGTTGACCTTTTCTTATTATGTTATTGCTTTTGCTAGGTCGAGCTAGATATTGATATTGTTTTTAATTCAATTGCATTATTTAAAGATGTTTTGATTGTGCAATACAAGCTAAAAGTTATCGAAATTTAAGATCTGAAAGCTTCTCTAAGTTTAGTCTTCTGTTTTTTAATCAATAACAAAAAATTTTAGTCGCGAATGCCTGAATTTTGGTCCTGAAACTAACTTCAAAGAAAAAAAGAATGAAAATTTTTATTTATAATGGTTTTTGTAGCAAAAATTATTATATTTTGTTACAGTTTAAAGGTAAATGTGTCAATTTGTGACCAGTTCGTCTATTTATCTCAGATAAAAAGATACATTAGAATTAGTTCCGTTCAAAAAATTTTTAAAACATTCTATTATTATTATACAAGTACTTTACAATCAATATAGGTTATCAATGTTCATTTTGCATCAATATATATTTTTAAAGAATATTTCAATTTACTGATGCAATTAAAATTAAAATAAGCGCGCGTGTCGCTACCAAGCGCAGATCGAGCATAGTAAACGCAATCACCTTTTTAGATTTGGTTTTTACTCGAGAAACTTCATTATAGCGGTGCTAGAAAAAAGTGTGAATAATAAAAATTTCGTTTTCTTAGAACGATACATAAATAGTTAAGTGGTGGTTTTTCGTAAGCGTATTCTACCAATGTAAGTAGTATGTTAAATATATAAGGAAACCACTAATACGTGCTGAGAATCATGCATGCATATTTTGTGACCATTCAAGCAAATTATTCAGAATCAATGTAATATAACATTGCTTTACAACGAGATAAATTTTTATTATCTTAAGAATGCTACAGTTATGAACAATGTGTGTTGTTGAAAATTAAATTAATAGATTTCAATAAGTGAAGGCAAACGAATGTCAGTGACAGCTTCGTCGTAAGTTAGATCACTATTAGAGGCATCATGCAAGCTGTACTGATTAGTGTTGATTCCATCTTCGGGCTCGTATGATATATTTGAAAATCAAGCAAATATTTAAGTATCGATTAAATCCGAAATTATTAAGGCAAAATATGATTCATAATTTAAAATAATAATAATAATAATAGTAACAATAACATAATGAATCATATAATAAATTGATTACCCAAGCAGAACAGGGAGTCATCACGACGTCAAAATGATGTCAAAATGACTGCAAAATGATCATTAAAAGTCATTTTTTGATCAATTACGATTCGCTTTGATGTCATTTTGACATTATTGCGACTCGTTGTTCTGCTTGGTTATTATTATATAAATATTACTAATTTTATTTGATAAATAATTATTTATTAGAAGAATTTTAATAACTTATTATTTTTTCAATAAATTATTAAAACTCTTCTAATAAATAATTATTATTTATTAGAAATCAATTTATTACAATTCAAATAAAATTAGTAATGATGAATTTGAATTTTCTGAATATTATAATCGAGATAAAGAAATCTTTTAGTTTCATTAAATTGATTAATCTTTGTGTAATTATGACTCAATATGTTTTATAAATAAATTTTACAATTATTATGAACATCTTTACAATGTATTAGACTTGGCGGTTCAAAATAGTTGTTAACGTAAGGATGTGAAAATCTCTATATGTACTACATTCTTTTTTCGATGAAGCTTTAGAATAATGAGCCATATAACTAGAAAAGGAGAACAATTGTTAATAAACTTAAAAGAACTGGAGTGACTAAAATGCACATACAAATGGACGCAACTTATATGAGTAGACATCTCTGTTACTGCATATTATACGCTGAGGAAATTGATCGCAAAGAAATTGTTTATGGCAGTCATTTGAAAGTTAGCTAATGTTATCGATTCAATGGACACTGAAGATGACTTATATGTAAAAGGTCGAAACGTTTGTCATATAAGTTGGTCATCTAATTGTAAATATTGGGATAGTTAAATTGAATTTATTATTTGGCATTACTAACCGGCCTGGCTCGATTAGTCCTGTTAAAAATTATTTTCATCATTTCAAAACTTTTTTAATTTAATTGTTTCAAATAAAATTACTTTTTAACAGATCATTATTAATTATTTTTTATTTCTTATTCTTTTGTACGTATAAAGAAGAATAAATTATCTATTTATGTTTTATTAATTTGATAGCCTTTGTTGATACTTTTTCAAAATACAAAAATTCAATAAAAATATTGATTTGCATACCCCTTACGAAAAAGACGCACGGGCTAGGAATTGTAATCCATGTGATTATTGTAATCTTGTAATATTTTCCTGTGATCCATTGACCATAGTGCGAAAAAACCACACAAGTTTATTGTAATATTTACTCGTTAATGTAATATTCGTGTGTGGTTATTGTAGTATTTTTCTGTAGTTATTGTAGTATAAGATTACAATTTCTAACCCGTGCGTCTTTTTCGTAAGGAACTTATTAACTTATTTTAACCTGATTAGAAATATAATTGATTAATTTAAACACTTTGATCATTAAAATGTAATCCTAACTGAGTCAATTTTAATTCTCAATTAAGTTGAAAAAATAAAAGTTTTAATAACAATTTAGTATAATTACAAACCGTATCATAGACGTTAGAAGAATTTATTGTGAAAAATTTGCTAAATATCAATTTCGACAATTTCAGAACCGCAAATAAATAATGGGATATATCATTAACTATTGTAAAATTTGTAAAAATCTATGTACAGATTAATTTGATTTATAAATATCGCTTAATACGGTCAAAATATAAGTTCTCAATCACTAAATGGTTGTACATGTTGATTTGATCACCGGTCGCTAATCGGGGTAGAGAGATTTAATGCATTGGTCACTAACCGGGGCAGTTGATGGTGCATAAGGCTCTTATTGATTCCTTATCGCGGTCATATTGAAATCGTGAAGTCATAAGCAAGAAACAACATGTAAGTTTTATCCGTGGCATTTGTAAATAAAGAGAATTAGGATAAAACAGAATAATATGATCGCTTTAAAACACTTGTAAAAATGGGCCTTAACTATCCTTTTTCCGCCACAATCAGTAAATAGCATGTAAAGTAAAGCCTATTCAGACAGGAAAATACACGAACAATTGTTGAAAGGAATGAAAAATATGCTTTTACGTAAAATTCAAAAAAACTTTAATTGCTGCTCATTTTTACGAATTTGGTAAATATGAGACAAGTCTGCACATTTTCACAATGAAACACATAATAATGAAATGACATGCAAGACAAAATTTCATCGTCAACATGTCATGTTTCATGTCTATTAGTTCTAATTTTTGTCCGCGACGTCAATACCGTTAACGCGGAGTTCTCGACTGAGGAGTCAAAGCTAAATTTGCTGGTCACAAATTAATGCACTGACATACTTTTTAATATCTGTCGTAATTTATGAACAAATGTAAAAAGCTCAATTTAATTAGTATTATTTGCAAGAATAATATCCCATCTTTGCTGCAATATCGATATTTTTTAACTTTATAAAAATTTTATAACTTCAAAATCAAATCTTAGGTGATCATAAATTAGCACATCTTATGACCTTTTTCACTTTTCCTTTTTTAAAATCTTTCCTATTGTATTCAACCGATTTGAAACTTGTCGTTGAATTATTTATTCCTAAATGCAATGAAAGTTCTTTTTAGGTCATACTTGGGTTTTCATCTATAGTAACTTCTTGGATATCACGGTCTTCATATTTTTTAGGGCAACCTGAACGCTATTGATCATTCAGATTAAAATCGCTTTCTTTAAATCGCTTAAGAGAATGCTGAAGTCGTGAGTTTTACCGACTAAACATTGCAACGACTTACACATATACGATTTACAATACATACTTTTACGAAACCTCATCAATACGTCACTACATAACACTACATCAATATCGCATGCATGTAGAATGTAGATGCACAAATTTTCACAAGCACACTAATATTAAGTATCAAAGCTAAAATCTAAGAACACAACGTTGTCATGTAATTCATATCTCAGACTATTTCCGTTTTGTATAGACTGTAAAATTTTTGTATAAAATAAATATTGACACACGTTGAGGCCATGTTAGGTTAAGAATAAATAATCCAGATCTAAATTTCTAAATATTTTTTCGGCATAAAGTCGACCGGTTTGAATTACATTTGTGCCGATACTTCAATTGTAGAAAAGAATTTTTAAATCTGTAAATACAATTAAGAAAATAGTGCTGAAAAAATCGCGTTTGATTGACAATCGATAAAACAGGATAACTTAGCATCCTCTTAAACTAATATTTATATATATCGTACGATATTATCAGATTGGCACAAATTGATTTATTTTGTAGCATTTTTTCCCTATTAGAATTCGTATGAAATGCAGTAGCAAATAATATGTTCCTTACTTATAGCTATTTTAAGCAATAATATCTTATATTCATATTATTTCGACATGCAGTTTTTAATAAAGCTATAACAGTAATACTACACTGCAAAATAGTGCGATAATAATTCAAAATTTAAATTATTTTTTCGCATGTATAAAGAAATAACGAATTACTTATTTGTACATCTAATATTTTTAAAATGGTTATGCCAAAAGCTCCTGTGTTAAAAAATATACGAAGTCTTTAAAAAGTTCGAAAATGAAAAAAATTCTAGCAAAAAATATGTCAGAATCAGAGTTATAGGATTTAAAGAAATATACACAACAGATAAGAGTTTGACTTTGAGTGGAAAGTAATATAAAAAAATATTTTTTCGTTAAATAAATCTCAAGTTATAAAGCTTGAAAGTATCGCCGACATTAATTACCATTAAACAAGATGCCGCGTGGAAGGTTGAGCGATCAAATTAATACTGCACATATACATAGATTACATACGCACACAACACATATACAGTGTAAATTCGACCGCTCAACCTTTATACAGCACCTTAGGTTGTGCTAAAGCCGGCTGTACAGTAACTTTCAAGCCTCATAACTCGAAATTTACTTAACGAAAAAATACTTTATTATAGTGTTTTGGAAAGATCTTAAAACAAGTTACAAGAATATGCAATAAAAAATTGAGAGTTCCACTTAAGAAATTCAACATATGACTCCACCTAAAGTCAAACTCTTATCATCTTTAAGTATATGTATTTCTTTAAATCCTACAAATTTAATTCTAACACATTTTTCGTCAGAGTTAATCGTTTTCGAAATATTTTAGCGTTTTCAGATTTTTTGAAGACCCTGTATACGAATGAAAAGTCACACTTTCATTCACTTTTTTAAGCTCGAAATCTTTAAAAGAAGAAAAGCAAATTGAGTAATTACTTTTCTTAGTAGTAGAATTGATATTTTTTGTGTATATTATAGACAAAGTGTTTTATATTAAAAAAAGTTTAATAAGAAGTTTCCTTAGCTTCCTTCTAATTCGAGTTCTGTTCCTTTTTTTATTGTGACTTGGTAACGCTTTGTCTCTTTTACAATTTGTTCGGGCAGATCTATCATTGTGCGTATCGTCGTTACTCGCGGCGGCACTTTCATAATGATCTAGGTAGATTGTGAATCGTTTGACGAGATGAACATCTGCGTCGAAAAGTCGAAACCGTATGGCTATCTCGCGAGAGAAGGCACGTGCGTATGTATATTTTCTGTGCACAGATGCGATTGTGCCTCGTTTCGCGTGCATCGCCACCGCGTGCTGCGAGAAAAGTGGTTAACTGTACAGAGCGGCGCGGCGCGGCGGCGGTATTCGGCGATGCAGCTGCATCATCTAACTGCAGAGAATCAGTTATGTGTAACAGTGACTGAGGGCTGTCAGGAGGCTTTTAGTAACGGTGGCGTCATATGGCTGACAGATCGATGCTGCGCGACGATTAATGAGTTGGGGCACGGTGTTGCTCGGAGTAGAACACGAAAGTAAGTACATTGCCCGGAGAAGAAGTACTCGCGTTTATTTCGACAATTTCTTTTACGAATACGTTTAATCTTGAGATAATTAGCTAATTTGTCTGCAGCAAGATCCCTTATTTGTGTATTCTCTTATCACTTTTCATCGACTTGCCACTAGTGAAAGGATTGCAATGTAATCTTAGTTTTAATCTTAATCTTAAATGTGTTACTAATTGATGAGCAGTCAAGTACTTGATAAATACCTATACATTCAGAGGAAAATCCATAGTGGTGGCAACTATAAAAGTGACAACTGTACAAGTTTTATATATGTATGTACAGAATTAATGCACATAATTCAATCAATTATTTTATAGTTATTGCAACTAAAGCTTTAAAGTTTGTAATAACTATAAAATAGTTTATATCACCACGATAACAATATTATACAACTATTAATTTATAAGGAAATAGCACCTCAACTATAATTACATAGTTACATAGACTTACTACAAATAAGTTATGACAATTACATATTTGTAGTTTACGTATGGCCGCAATAACTATGACATCAATGGAGCAGTGGTGCAGAGCTCTTAGTACTAGAAATGAAATAAAAGATCCCGAATTCGAATCTCAGTCGATTTAATTTTTCCATCATTTACATTAGCATTAGAGAAAAGACGGGGATCATGAGGTACATGTGAGATGAGATATCATGATATCTCATATAATTCACATTAAATTCAAAGCAACCATTAAAATTACTTCGTTACAGTCTATTTAGATATAATCTAGTAGGATGGTTACTAGTTTAACTTTGCAGGTAGCAACGATTTTTACAGATGTATACCTTCTACGAAATTTTTTAATTTTAGTCTAGTCTGAAGGTTCTGAATATGGCTTTCAAATAATGCAATTAAATTTAATATATCCGTAAGGTATGCATGAATTCGGTATATAAAGTTATATTGTGTAATGAGGGAGGTCGATCGTGAGATCATGCTATTTACATTACGAGACTGCTCTTGCGACTTTACACTCTTATAGTGAACGTTCTATGATGCTTACTAACAGTAAAGAAATTATTTTAAAGTTATTTTTTAAGCCAAAAAAATTATTTAGAAAATTATTTTTTTTAAATAAAATATATTTTGTAAAATGTTCATAAAATCTTAATTGTTTTGTAGCATTTTTATTAGTGTATAAGATCTACGAAGAATCAGTAATTTATGATTTTTTTAAATATTTAAATTATGATTTTTTTAATAATTATCTTTTATAACATTAGTTGTTAGTATCCCATAACCTCCTTGCTATCTCACATATGCACCCTTTTTCCCCTCTTCAGTAAATTGTAAATTACGTTCATTCTATACCCGATAAACTTCGACCTATATATACCTGGCTCTTTCTTTATTAACTTTCTAAAACGTAAAAATTGTAATGATACGAATTAGACGAAAATCTGAATTAAATACTTATATTATTCATATTTTTATACCGCTATCACAAATTTATTGGATTTACCGGAGTGTCGAATGCAAGATAAAGATTTCTTTCAAGTCCAATCCCTTTTAAAAGTCATTATGTAAGAATATTGTTAAAAATTCTCATCCCTTCACTCCCCTCTCGTGCCCGTGTTGGTCGTATATTTCCAAAGTGGTTTCTTTTCTATCTGCAACGGAGGAGAAAACGATTCGCGGCGCGGTGGAATGGCCTTAAAAGTTATGTGCAAGAATAATAGAGGTCTTTTCTCCCGCTCACGCTCGATTTTTACGCTTCTGAAGTCGTTGAAGAGAATTACAGAGAATCTCCCGCCGCGAGAAATAAGACAATGGCGAGCCTGGGGCGTGTTATATCACGTATTTCGTATTTCCCGTCTAATCCAATGGAATAACTTACTGCCCGCTTGCTATGCATGCTTTCTAATTTCCTCGATGCAAATCTACATCCGCTCGGATGCAACGCATTGCGCTTCAGGAGATTTAACGGCGCGGTGGCGGCTCTCGCACGAGGAAAAACGCTCGGCCAGTCAACCAGGAAACGAACAGCGGGACGTGCGCGCGAACAAGAGTAAGAGTCGCCCGATATTAAAAGCCACGATGACACTGATCGTAAAATGCCGATCGTAGCGGACGGTAAAAGGTGTATAAAAATGGTGAAAGTCACGAGCAGCCGCTCGCGATTCATATGTGTTATACGCTGCCGTGGCTATTCCACGACGGCCGGACTGTGCCGAAGAGTACATCATATATCGGACGAAGATATAATGAAAGGTCTCACGAAAGAAAGCAAGAACGAACTGCACTTGACTAGAAAGTGTGATATTCGTCTTAACTCTCGAACAATGAAATAATACTTGGAGACAGTTGTGAGAAGTATAACGAAGTTACAATTAGAATTACTTTTTTTCCAGTAACTATACTTTCTTTCTATAACTGTAACGTAATTTAATTGCTTTTTTGTAACTAATAACTAATTTAGTAGTTACTTTTATAATTACCTACTTTATACATTTTAAATTTATTCGTCAACATATGATCTACGTTCAGCAGAGCAAAATGATAAATCATCTTCAAGAAAGCTAAACATTAAAAATAAGACTTTATATAATCTTTAAAAACAAGCCTTGAATTATTGTTTCACAATATTTTTTATCATGAAGTTCGAATTTGGCGAATTTTTTAGCTGAAAAATATTGAGTTCATAACTTTGATAATATATTTCAAACATAAATATTAATATTAATTTATTATATTTATTAAATTATTAATTTAATTAATATATTAAATATATTTTGAAAAAAACCACAAATTAGGACTATTGAAATTTAAAAAACAAACAATCAAAAATAAGAGTCAAGCATGAGGCGCAGATATTTTTATAAAAGTTACATATATTATACATATTCATAGAAATTATAAAATTACGAACGTTTCGGCTCACACTTCAGTAAACCATCTTCAGCGCATTAATATATAAAAGAAGAGAAAATGAGAAAAAAACGTCAACGAAACCATACGAAGAGAACCAAAACGTAGTATTATATGGCATTTCACTATGAGCTGTGATTCACGTTCCTTATTCAGCCGATAGATGTGAATTAATATAAAAACTTGTATGAATGCGGAAATCATAACCACCTGATTGTCTGGCAAAGTAACAAAGAACTACAACATAAATATAACGTAGTTGTTAAGAATTTCGTTTTTAATGTCAAAAAAGATATATTTGATCATTTGACTATTCATGACTACAATTAATTTTTAGCCTTACGTTCTGTTGATGGGAGAAGTGAGTTATAAAGATTAATATTTAATCTTAATAACTCACTTCTCCCATCAATAGAACACAAGGAGAAACATTAATTGTAGTCATGAGTAATAAAATGTAAAATTCTTGATAATCAATTCAATAAAAAATAATAAAAGTAAAAAATATATTTTGATTTTAAGTTCTTAAAATAACTATGATTCGTTATGTTAAAATAATGCAGCATCGAATGTTCAGTATAATAAATAAAATAATTTTATAATGTTAGAAATGTAATTTTAGTATTTAAAATTACGAAGCATAATCATTACAAGAAATTAAGAGAAATGTAACTAAAAGATAACAGATCGTTATTTTTTGAGTAACTATAATTGTAATGTGCAAGGCTGGGTATATTTACTTGAAATACTTGTATTTGAAATACAATTTGTATTTTGTATTTTGTATTTTGCATTACAAAGGAGCACATAAAAATATTTTGCTATTCAAATACTTATTCAGTAAAAAATTTTTTACATATAATTATATATAATGATCATGCATAATTGTATATACTTATATATTATTATTATATATTTTAATATTATATGAACATATTTGATATATAATTATACATAACTATATATAATTATATATGAAAAATTTTTTACCGCGTCGTCAGTATTTCAAATTTTATATTTCAAATACTTTAATGATATATTTTGCCCCCCCCCTGTTCATAATGAACAAATAACTTAATGGCTTTTTATTGACTTTCTGTGAGGAGACACGCAATGTCGAAATGTTTGAAAAATAATTGAAACAAATCAGTTAATTTTTGTTCCGATTCTATTCCTACCAGTAATTTGGCTTTTATTAGTTAATATAAAAATCTTGATTAAATTCTAATTTTTTTCCTATGAAACTCAATTACAACTAATAAGTACATTTTAACTTTCTTCTGCTCAGCCGACTAAAAGTCAGCTCAAAATTCTCGCGCAATATGTTGTAGCGCTTATTAATCTCGTTGAGGAAATTTAACAATATATATAATCGAAATTGAAAAATTAACTTAAAAAGTATTTTGTATTTCAAATTAAAAATTTGGAAGTATCTATCTTGTATTTTATATTTCAAATCGAAAGATTAAATTAATTATGTATTTTGCTCAAGTAATGTGTTATTTTTCAGAATCGGTAATTTGTAGTGATAACTAATTACTTTTTGAAAAAGAAAAACTGTAACTGTAACTATTATAATTACTTCTACAAACTTTCTCAATCCTTGAAGAATAAATCGTTGTATCTTATCATTTTTTAATTTCATTGAAGTCCAAATTATTAATGTACAGATTTAATCAAAAGTATTAGACTCTTATTTTTAAATATTCTTTTTTCAAAAGTATTAGACTTTTTTTATAAATATTTTTTAACTGGAGGGACTTCAGACGATGTTGAAGTCGTGTGATTTATCAACAAAAATGCTATTTTATTAAATAAGTTATCAGTTATATATCAGTTATATACTTCATATTATTTTATAGAAATAGACTAGAAATAGACTAGAATACCTTTTACAGAATTAAAATGCACATGCTAATGCATACTGATTCATTTTTTGCCAAAAACAAAAAAAGGAAAAAGTAAAAAGAAATAAATTTTCTAGTCGGCTTTTATTTTAATATGGCAACCAAAACCATCAATTCACTAAAACATTTACCGGAAATGTTATGCAAGTTATATGCGAAATAAAGGAAAAGCTAAGTGTAGAATAAATAAATGAATAATGTTGAATCAGTTAAAATTAACTCATTGTCAGTCGAAACAATTTATAATTGCTGTATAATCTAGAAATAATACTTTATATGACAAGTATTTCGTGATATTTATATCATAATTACTTGTATCTATTATAGTGTTTTCTTTTATGTAATATAAATGTGCAAATGCTGTATACTACTTACATAAAAAATATGTATATTCTTCAATATATAGAATTTAAATGTTGGAACTATATATGTATAGGCGTTATACAAAAAAGTATTGCAATTAATTACAATAAGATGATATAAATGTATCATCATCGTTAGAGGAAAGGAGAGGGTTGTGGAATACCATTTTATTTTTTGATAATAATTTAGTAAATATTAACACAACACAATTCTAACAACGCCAGTTTATTAGCCATTGAGTTCTGCCAAATACCTTATAGGTAAAAGTTCATCGGGTATATTAAACGAATGTAATTTATAATTTACTGAAGAGGAAAAAAGGATGCGTTTGTGGAATAGCAGGAGGATGTGAACTAACAAATGTCATGAAAGGCACTTTTATAAAAAAAAAAAAAACAAATTAATGATCTTTCGTAGATTTTATGCACAAATGACACAAAACAAGGTTTTACAAACATTTCATAAAATATATTTTATTAAAAAAAATTTTTTTTAATAAATTTTTGGCTAAAAAATTTTTTAAATTGCAAAGTATAAACATTACAAGAAACTAAGAGAAATGTAATTAAAAGATAACAGATCGTTATTTTTTGAGTAACTATAATTGTAACTATAATTGTGCAGGGCTGGGTATTTATTCTTCAAGGTCTATTACCTATAAAATTGACATTCAGCTTTTATAAAAACAGTAGCATATACTAATGACCAATAACTATCCTACAACGTCTAAATAGACTATAACAAAGTAATTTTAACTGTTGCTTTCAGAATTTTACGCGAATTATACGAGATATCATGATATTTCATCCCAGATATATTCTAATACCGCCGTCCTTTCTCTATTATTTTAATTTTTAATAATATTCGTATAATATTCTAGGAATATTGTAATACTTATAGCATTATTGATAATTAATAACGGAATAGAATTTTCTTAATGCACTCTTAATCCTTTCAGTGTTATGGACGTGTAAACACGTCTGGTCTTAAGAGTAAACAAAAGTAATAAACAAAAACTCTGAAGTACATAACAGAGGCAGATAGAGTATTCCGCACGCAAAAGAGCCATTCGTCAAAAGTATTCAACATAAAATGATTCAACTGAAAGGGTTAATATGTTTTTCATATTTATCTTCCATAATTTTCCATATCTAATATTTCAAATAAGTAACCGAAGGAACTAAAGCACATATGCAAATCTATTTCTTTACTTGAAAATTCCATTAAGAATTCTCTTAAAAGGAAAAATCATTGAAACCCGATAACATTTTCAGCATATTGCTCAAACGGAACGACATATTCTGTTTATCCTCTCCGAGTTATCCGGTGGAATCTAATTTTAGAATCGAGTAAGACAATTCACCGTTGCTCGAGCAAGGCAGACGAGATAATTGTGATAGACAAGCAGCTGCATAGAAATGCAGTTCTAAGTCGAATATTGACCTTATCATTGGCTCATGAACTATACTTCTCACGTATCGCGACATCATTGCGTATGCATACCTGTACTATCTACCGCTACTCGAATCCATTTTGCCAGACAATACCGTAAGGCCGTAAGGCACACGTATAAGGTGATACGTCGTCTCGCATAACTAATGTGGACGACATACTTTACCGAATTATATGCCGTTCATCGTCTAATTGGTGCCACTTTGTAATCTCGTAGCCTATATTAAATGCATCTGATTATAAGAATACAAGCTATAACAATGGAGATAGCTGACTGAGGGAAGCAGTTGCATCAATTCGCAGATATTTATCATTAATAATCATAGAAAAAGCGTTGATATTAAAATGTTTTACTTTTTGTCTTCGTTTTTTAAATACTTTTAATACTTAAAGATATTTTAGTTTTAATCAGTGTTTAGATTTAAGACTAATGTCTATTTCCACCAATATAGATTAACTTTGATCTCGGTTTTATTTATTCTTTTTTTGTTCTAAGAATTAGAAAAGGATAAAGAGTAAGTTAAACTGAGATCAAAGTTAATTTATATTATATTATAATTATATATAATTTATATTATTTATAAGTTAAAAAGTCTA